>JACXGM010016716.1:0-20260 GCA_016801145.1 Umbra pygmaea | reverse complement strand
AACTCAACCGATGTGGTTAAGTAATTAAAGAGTGTTATATAGCTAGGTCAATAATCGCAAATTGCTTATCAAAAATGGAACAGATGGAGGCATATGTCTTTCTTGAGCCAAGTCTATTTGATGCTATGTTTGGAAGTTGTTGCTGTCACTTCTGCCATTGACGTAGGCTATATTTGAACACACAGGGAAATGCGCTTGCGTGTTTACACCTGCTTTTAAGAGGCGGTAAATTCCCCCCGCAGAATAGAGGCGCGCTCTTACTGGCAGTCTTTGTAAATACCACGGTATATATAATTAGGCGCACCTTACTGTATCCTCCCACCTTTTTGCGTGGAACTCCCACTTTCCCCATGACCCTCCCACGAACGCATATTGAAAGCCCAACTTGTCTCTTGTCGCTCATGTGGCACGCAATCTGCGATTTTACCCAAGTGCGCCTGGTTAGTAAATAGCCCGCATTGGTTACGTCCGTCTTTGCGACCAATTAGCGCCTGAAAACAGGCGCAAACGGCTTGATAAATCTAGCCCTGAGTATTTCAAAACAATATTTACATATAGTAGGTACATTATCGTTTGCAACTGCTTTAAAAGGGTTTTTCCATCCCTAATGAAACTAAACAAATAATTTCTGTGTTTTAGAGATGCATGTTGCTTTAACCTAACCAGAACACAGTAGCATAATCTCTAGTGCCCAAACAAATGGAAATGCGCTCTTCAGAAAGGACAATACTGGAAAAAAACATATTTGATGTCTTGCAATAAACATATGTTAGACAATCTATTGTTGTCTAAAAAACAATTGAAACCATCAAAGATGGCTGCAAAAAATGTCATAATAAATTTAGAAATTGAGTATTTGAAAAATAAAAACATGCAGTAGAAGACACAAAAAGCTTTTCACACACAGTATGACAGAGAATACATGAATGTAAATCCCTTGAGGGAGAGAATGTAATCTAGTGATGTGCTACTGCATTCAAGTATATGATTCAAAGCTAATAAGTCTAGAAAGTGCAATATTTGACTAATTAGCAAAATCATCTTTCAGCATGATAATGACACCAAACACTGCTAAGATAATTAAGAACTACTTAAATTGGACGTCTACAGATGGAACTCTCAGTATTAGATTGGCAACTTCAACACAATAGAAGCTGTGTGAATACTTAGGCAGGGAAATGAACAAGCATACACCAAAGTCAGTAAGAGTTCAGCAAATCCTGCCAGCAGCTTGGAAGAACTAGCCTATGTGCAGGTTCATTCCATTTGTCGTGATTCTGTGATTTGGGTACACTATAATTTCATATGGCCAGTTTAAAATGCTGTTGCCTGATGAAACGCTTAAGCAAATGGATTTCAGTGGCAGACAAGTAATTGTTAAATAAAGCTTTTGCCCAGGATGGACTACGTAAATGACAATTTAACACAGGAAATTAGCTTTATGATAATTCATGATTCAGTGGCTGCAGAAATAATCCCAGAGACCCTACGGTTGTACATTTTCTCCATACAGTATGTGATTTATGTACTTGTGGAGGGAATAAATAGATTTCATAAAAGTTGATGGAATTATGAATATATGTAATCATATGGCTTGCTAGGCAATATTCCTCATGTTCTGCCATCCAGCCATTAAATCCTTCCCCATTCCACTAGTCACTCCCTCATTTCTGACATTATACCGTATCCTTCCTCCTTCATTTTCTCACTTGTAATCCCTGCAAACCACTACCGATCTACCAATAGAGAACTTGCATTTCGGTGGATTTAGATGATAGTTTCTTAGCTGTGGGCAGGCTAATTAAGGCGGCAGGCCACAGCCTTGGCAGGAACCAGGTTACGGATGTAGTCAGGGATGTCCCTGTGGGTTTAATCGAGGTTGAGGAGGGCAGAGCTCTTCGACGCAGAGGTCTGAGAAAAAGAGGCGTCAACACACCATAGAATTAGTCTACATGTGGATAAGCCAGACACAAACAGACACCAGAAAACCATGTAGGACAGACTGCACTAGAGAACGGTACTGTGCTAAATGCTGGTATTGTACATGAAGATGGTACTGTAATAGAGAATGGTCCTGTGATAGATTATGGAATTTCACTAGAGCAATGAACTCCAAACTGGCTTCTGATGAGCTAGCACCTTGTATGCTTTTTATTCCGACACTAATTTAGCTCAACTGGTTTTTATACTTAGCTAGCTAAAATGCTAAGGAAAAAACAAATTATTGTTTGTTAAAAACTAGCTGTCCAGAAAATGTGTAGAGATCACTTTACTAGAGGATGTATGAGATAATGGTACTGCACTAAAAGATGTTTATGTACACCTTACTTTAATTTAGGAGTATTGTACTAAATGATAGAGTATGACATTAGAGTAGAGTGCTGTACGACAGCACAGTACTGTATTAGAGGAAAGCATTTTACTAGAGGATAGTATTGTACTACAGTATGGTACTGTACTAGAGGAAGATATTTTACTACAGACTGACATTATACTAGAGAATGGTTTGCTCATAGAGAATACCAATTTACTAAAATATGCACATTTATGTACTGTATTCGATAAAATACAGTAAAAACAAATCTAGAGGAGGGTCTGTCACTAGAAAATTATGATATTAGGGGTAAGATAATTGCACTGTACTAGAGAAATGGTTCTATACTAGAGGATGGTAATCTATTTTATTATAGTCTCTAGCAGTAAGAAGTTGAAAAATGGAAGATCTCTCTCTTTAATTATTGACTATATTATGCATTGTTGATAATGCGCTGATACAATGCTAAGCAAAGCTCGAGAGAATGAGAAAACAGCTTTGGGGTTCATGCTTACTTAGCAGCTATGGAAAATAACCTCTTAATTATAATAATTATGAGGGAGAAACATTTAACAGGATGTTCTTATTTCTTCCCTGCATTTCCATTTGTAACACCGCCTCTCATAGACCTCATCCTGCTCACAAGATGGTGGGCATTTTGCAGAGAGGATTCATCGCTATTCTGAACAGAAGGAGAGGTTTTCATACCCTGGCCCAAAGCCACGGCAGGAACACAGTATTCAAATGCTGTCACTATGAAGCCACCAAGTGACACGAGGTGAGAGCAGAGAGGTAAAACACAAATCGTGCAAAGCCAGAAGAATCCAACATTCATTTAGACGTCTCTGCTGTTGCACATCTCATCTAGGCACATTCATATTGCAAACTCCAGTAAACTCACCAATCAACTGAAATACAACTCTGGCAGCATCAGATAGGGTCATGCTGGGACGCTAATAATGATAACAGTAAATACCCCGGGTAGAACACAATTCCAGAATAATCAAAACATGAGGTGGATTAGTTGGAGGCTTTTTACACTGATAGATACCGATAGCTTTCAGCGACATTCTACAAATCCGCTCGAGCAGACGTCGGGACGTGACATAATTGTAGTGTGTAAAACTTGCGTGTCTCTCTCGAATTCCACACGACCTCCGGAGGTAGCGCACGAGAGATCCCACCTGGGGCTTTGCTAACAGCCCAGGAGAAATTAGTATTGCGGGGGAAATCTTCACATGTAAGTCAACGGGCTGGACTGGTTTTTGAGCGCACACAGCTCAAGACCTCTTGAATGACACAAACATAGATGCGCGACTGCGGTCTGGATACATGGCATTGTAAAAAAGGACGGTATGAAAATTAGCTTGAGCAGACTCGGAAAATGTTGCTGAAAGCTATCGGTGTCTACCAGTATCTCTCGGAATGTAAAAAGGCCCTTGTAAAGTGTGTGCTGGCGCTGAATGACCATTGACAGTTGATGAAGTTTATGTTTGTCCTTTGATGAAAGTGTAATACTGACCTGTCCTAGCCAGGTCTAGTCTATGTGGTGCTGTACAGAAAACCAATAAAGACAGCAGTCTGTTAAGCGAACTCTTCCCGTCACAAGTTTAATGGACAAAACCAACGGTCACCAGTCTAGTATCAGGCCCACAAGGGCGCACTGACGGCACACACTCACACGCAGTACACACACACGCTTCTTGCACTCTCGCATGCAGCCTCACATACTCTCACAGTGAGGATATTTTTGAGGATGCTCATACAGGATTTGTGATTTGCTCTGCGTCAATACTAATCACACTGATCTGCACAGCAGCACAAATAAAGCAGTACCAATAAGCCATTGCTGAGTGCCGTGGACAGTACAAGTGCAAAACCCTGGCCCTATGCATAGGCAGTCCTGATGGGCCCCATGTTCCTCAACCCCATGTAAAATAAAATATATTCCAGACTTTTCAAGGGCCCTTTCTCCCCTTGGGCCCTGGTAATCTGTATTGGTTTTACCCCCAGTCCGACGCCCCTGACTGCACTTGTACTGAGTCCAATTCACATTACCACCCCTCTAAGCAATTGAGGTTGAAAAAACCCTCAGCTGGTTTTGTTTTGGTCATGTTTTCACAGTAACAAATTAACTAATGTGTAAGTCTATCCAAACTCAACTGGTACTTTATGTCTTGCTTAAAAAATATACTCGATATCTTTTTGTTCTTTTGGGAAAAATGTCCTATGATGGCTGTGAATACACATAACTGTCTGTGTATGACAGAAGTATTTGAAACAATAAACATGATAGCTCTTACTACAGCACACTATATTGTTCCCCTCACTATACAGAGGGACGTCCTCAACAGCAAATAATTAGTTCACCAAAAGTTGCTTCTTCTTTGGAAAAAACAATTGGACAACATTTTAAATGTGAGATATTCCATAACTGGAAAATTTTTCACAAAATAATCTAGATGCACTGAACTTGTCTAATGCATACACATTTCAATAACAAGACCATACCCTTCAACTCTGCATTATGTTCCTGAATTGTAAACAAACACATGCAATCTCTGTTAGAATGTATCCTATGCCTACTGTGGAAATAAATGGAAATGCATTTCAACAATATACTGTACACACTGGCCACTTCAAATCAAATATCAGAATGATTTAAGTGACTTTGAATGTGGCATGGCTGTTGGTGCCAGACAAGCTGGTTAGAGTATTTCATAAAGTGCTGATCTACTGAGAATGGTGAGAAAAAGAGAAAATATCCAGTGAGCGGCAGTTCTCTGGGTGAAAATGCCTTGTTGATGGCTGAGGTCAGAGGAGAATTGCCAGACTTTTTTGAGCTGATAGAAAGGCAACAGTGTAACTCAAATAACCACTCATTACAATCTAGGTCGGCAGAAGAGCATTTCTGAATGCACAACACATTGAACCTTAAAGCAGAAGGGCTACAGTAGAATAAGACCACACTGAGTACAACTCTTGTCAGCTAATAATAGGAAACTGAGGCTACATTTGTAGGAACCCACCAAAATTGTACAAGAGAAAATAAGAAAACTGTTTCCTGGTCGGATGAGTCTCGACTTTTGCTGCAACATTTAAATGGCAGGGTCAGAATTCGGCAACACAAATGCATGGAGCCATCCTTCTTTGTATTAAAGGATCAGGCTGGTTGTGGTGGTGTACGTGTGTGGGGGATATTTTCTCTGCACACTTTCAGCCCCTCTGTACCAATTGAGCATGTTTTATATGCCAACTCCTACCTAAATATTGTTGCTGACCATGTCCATCTCTTTATGACCACAGTGTACCCATCTTCTCATGTCTACTTCTAGCAGGACAACACGCCAAGTCACATAGATCACATAATTTCAAACTGGTTTCTCGAACATGCCAATGAATTCACTGTACTCAAATCCCTCCACGGTCACCAGAACTCAATCAAATCGAGCACCTTTGGGATGTGGTGGAACGAGAGATTTGCATCATGGATGTGAAACAGACAAATCTGCAGCAACTGCGTGATGCAATAATGTCAATATTGACCCAAACCTGGAATGTTTCCAGCACCTTTTTGAATCTAGTTCTGAAGGCAAATGGAAGTCCAACTTGGTACTAACAAGCTGTACCTATTGAAGAGACCAGTGAGTGTCTATTACACATGAATTTTTTCAGAAGCTTTTAGATTGTAGAGTTCTTATTATTATTAAAACAATTCTCCATACGACATTCAAACAACTAATACAAGGTAGGTATTAAGAAACTTTGTAGAAATAATAGACATATACTTTTACATTCAGTAATAACATTCTCTGAAAAGCAATTCATACAGTATTTTAAATTTAGCACAACCAGGTTTAGAAATTAATCTAAACTTGCCAACATTCTTCATCAAGAAAATGAACTGTCAATAAAAAAAGTGGAAATGTTGTTCCCTTGCCTAATAAATATAATTGTTGCATTTACTGTCCATATATCAGAAGTAACTTTTTAAGTGATAGCATTTTGGCAAAAAGAAAATGTAATGCAAATACAGAATCAACCTCAATTTAACACACAGTTCAGCACCATGGACAGCTCTAATGACCAGAGCTCTACAATACAGCTCAGCACGAATGGACAGCTAAACTCATTAGAATGGCATACTACATCTCATCCCAATGGCCAGTTCTACCAGAGCTCTTTGCATTCGCAGTATACACAGATCTGGTCTGGTGTCCAACAGGGTCACAAAGTGTCGATAGTTCTCTGTATTTAAAATTGCAAACACTATTGACATAAAACCTGTTGTCTTTCTATGTAAGGTGGTAAAATTGTACATTCAGAAGCTCCAGAAAATCTAGCTTTTAAATTTTGACAATAAATAGCCTACTACCAGACATCAACCCATATTCACAGTCCAGGTAGGATTCTTTTATGTGTGCGAGCACATTAGAGCATTTTTTAAACTAACAAAACATAACAATTCACACAACTTCAAGAATATAAATAGTTCAGCACATACCTACTCCAATCTATGCCTTTATAAAAATGCTAAGCTGTCATGTCAGGGTTTGGTGTAGCCATCTAAGCTCCCCAGTCTGGATGATTCGTGCTCCCGCTGATGGGGGTTCTAGCCCAGGCTTGACAGCCGTCTGTACCCTTCCTCTCTGTCTCCCTAGACTATGTTTCCTACTGTTCTCTTTTTTCCTCCCTCCCATTCCCACTAACCCTGCCTCGTCGGCTGCTCCGCAACTCCATGGACAGATCTGTGGGATGTCGAGTGGCGCTCACATGGTTCATCTAACCACACGTCACCCAGCCACCGATTCTTTTTCACACTGCTCATCCAAAACTGAAGCCTTTCGTCAGATCATGCACGGGATGATTATATTCACCGACTATACTTACACAATTTAATTTACAGGTGACTGGTATGCACACAAGAGTCGCTGGAGAACGACGTGGCAGGATAGATAATCTGACTTGTCTATCGCAAATCCCAGGCAGCGTTATGACAACTTGCGCTGCCTCGTGCAGGAGGTCGGGGGAAAGTCAGAGAACCTATAATCAGGCTCCGACCACTGACTATCATTACGTAGAATGTTCTGCAGAGTGGTGACATAGTGTAGACCACAACACCATGCAGGCCCCCTTACTTATGTTTCCTACTGTTCTGTCAATAAAAAATAATCATTTATACATATATATTTATGAATGTATTAGACATGCCTGGCTACAACAGAGACAAAATAATGTAAAAATATTAACACCACTATCAGTGTCAAAACTATTTGTCAGGCTGTCAGGGTAATGAAGAACGCACATTTTATCCTTGAGAAAATAGACAAATCTAATACAAAGCTATCCCAGTTTAAATGAAGTGTTTTCTTCAACTTGAAAAAATATTGGATTAAATCTGTTTGGGCATGCCTGGCAGATCACATTGGAAAAAAAATACAAAAATAATGACACAGCCCTGTTAGTGTTGGACGGGAATTTAATTGTTACAATTCAACATGGACATGAAGCCTGGTTTATGAGAAGACATCTATAGCACAAAAATGTTCAGCATCACAGATATCTTTACACAGCACTGTTCAGCCTGGCAGAAGGCAGTTTAGCCATGAATGGTTGACTAACTGATGGTCAAACTGTTATAGGTTAAGGTTAGGGTTTTGCAAGGGTTATTTATGGTAATGGTTCAGGTTTAGGTGAAGGACAGGTACAAACCTTGGTTACATATCCTGTTAAAGCCCATTTTAGATATAAGCTCTACTCTCTGAATTGATGCAACCCATCAAATAATTTCTTCCTTGGGCAGAGCTGCCTCCAGAACAAGGTTCATGACAAAACGACTCCAACCTCCCGAGGTTAACGGCCCAGAGCCAGACTCAATGGAGCAGCACACGTTTCAACACCACGGACCACAGTTGGAATCAGAACGCTTTAGGCTGACCGAGCTCAACATAAAATAATCTAACTGCAAAAGGCAGCGCAAACAAGTTACTTCAGCAAATATTTCAATGGCTATTGTTTACGACGTCACAGATGTCATTAGAAGACCCATTAGCTATGTTCTCACAAATAGAGCTAGCTCATTCAAGTTAACAAACATGCAATTAGATGCTTATTGTCTGAAACATCACAGATGTCATCAGAGGACAGATTACCTAAGATATTGTAAATGGAGCTGGATGAATCTAGAAGGATAATACACTTGTTGCCAATATCTACAGCTATCACTCTCATCACTCACTGCTAAGTTGTTCAAGGTCCCGGCTTTAGCGTAAGCTATCCTGGCACAGAGTAATTTGGTGCGGGGAGGCGAGTGCATCACTCAATGCTTGTGAACAAAACGTGGCTTTATAGCAGCAAAGCAATTTACAGCAGCTTTACTGCCTTCCCTGGTGGCAGACAAGTCCTCTGTAACCACATACTTCTTTTTCTTGCTGTACAAAAACGCATGTTCAAGCAAGGCCATACATGTTGAGCTTTTCGTGTGTGTCATATGTGTGTATCTGTACGGTCTTGCAATGTTTAAGCTCCGCCTCTATTGAAGTTGTGGAATAAACGTACAGCTTCAATGGTGCCCAGCTCTAGAAAATGAGGTCAAACTTACATCCATAGAGGTCTACCGAAAAATAAAACAAATGTAAAATAATGTGTGGCCTAAAGGCAGCTTATAGTGTCTCTTTCTAAATCCATTCCTTACTTTTTTCTTCTTCCAATTCTCTGCCAAATTCAAAAAAAGAAACTGGATTAAAAAATAGATACCTTTTTAATTTATTTTATTTCTGCAGAAAGAACGAACTAACTGTGCTAATCTGTTGGCTAAGAGTCCGATAAGGTTCTGTAATATAAATCACTTTTCTTTTCATGTCCTGAAAGGGGGACTTAATTACACGATTCCACACAATGACAGTGAGCATGATTCTTTTCAGGAATGATTTTCAGCAGAGAGACACACTGGAGAGTTCCAGTAGCTTAGTGACAGGACGCCATTTTAGAGGATCACTTCTGCACAAGCGCCACAGTAAAACACATTTTGTATTTTACTATCCATTCGTGGACCCCAAACATATTTTGTATTCAAAACACAATTTCATCTGATAACAATGACCAGTTTAACGTATACACTCATCGGCCACTTCATTAAGTATACCTGTTCAACTGCTCGTTAACACAAATATTTAATCTGCAAATCATGTGGCGGCAAGTCAATGCATTAAGGCATATAGACCCGGCCAAGACAATCTTCTGAAGTTCAAAGCAAGCATCGGAATGGGTAAGAATGTGATTTGAGTGACTTAGAACCCGGCATGGTTATTGATGCCAGATGGCTGGTTTGAGTATTGCAGAATATTGTTGCACAAACACCTCTAGGGTTTAAAAATAGGTGTCAGAAAAAAAGAAAACTTACAGTGAGCGGCAAGTGGTGGTGGTGTACGGGTGTGGGGGATATTTTCTCGGCACACTTTGAGCCACTTAGTACCGATTGAGCATGTTTTAAATGCCACAGCCTACCTGAATAACTGACCATGTCCATCATTATATGACCACAGTGTACCCATCTTCTAATAATTAAGCTAATTGCTATTTCCAGCAGGATAATGCGACATGACACAAAGCTCACATCATCTCAAACTGATTTCTTGAACAAGACAATGGGTTCACTGTACTCAAATGGCCTCCACAGTCACTGGACCTCAATCAAATTGAGCACCTTTGGGATGTGGTGAAACGGGAGATTTACATCATGGATGTGCAGCTGACAAATCTGCAGCAATTGTCTGATGCAATAATGTGAATATAGACCAAATTCTCTGAGGAATGTTTCCAGCACCTTGTTGAATCTATGCCATGAAGAATTAAGGCCGTTAGATTAGGAATTAGTGAGGAATTAGTGAGATTATTAGTGAGATTATCAGGTGGCCACAATTGATATGAGGCCAGGTTGCGAATGTAGACATGACACAGGGGTTGACAGCATTAATCTTACGATAAGTGCCATGGATTATTTAAATCACCACAGAGATTCACGACACCTGTGTAACATCCCATCTAACCGGAAACACTAAACCTAACCTTAAACTTAACTCAAAGGGCATACACTGAACCCTAAGACAAAAAAACATCCCTTTGGGATGACCATGGGGAACAGAGGAAAGTGAAAACAAGGTACATGTTGCATTATTTAACTATCTATTCTTTCTGGGTTTGTGGTCCCTAACAATATTGTAGAATGTATACTTAATCTAAGACCATCAATGAAATATACAATTTAAAATAGACTTCAAATAATGTATGTTCTCTCTATGATATAAAATGTAGGTATACAAATAAATGCCATTGATTGCTGACACAGAGCAGTACCTTGCTAGCTAATCATCTGTCACCTCAGTGGCTCACATCAGATGTGGCCATCGGATTGACAAGCCAGCCATGTCTGGAATGTACAAGTCCACGATAGAAACAACCACCATTTACCACCATTTGGGCAACAGATGTAATTACACTTGACTCATGCAGAAGAAATAATCTCCACCATCCCTTCAGTCCAGTTGGACAGGTCATAGATGTCTGGCCAGATCTGAAGTTAAGCTTTCAGTTTGAGTGTCTACATTTCAACCTGTCTTTCTCCTGAATCTGCGCAGACACACACACTTTTGCTGCTAATGAAGAGATTAGAGCCTAAGATGTACCCTTCAACCTGCCAATACAAAACAGCCACTGGAATACCTAGGCTACACTCACAACCATCAACACACCTCAGCTTTTCCAAATCCTGGTCAATTGTGTGCAAAACACTCTCACAGCCTGACTAGTAACACCGTAAATGCATTATCAACAGCATTAAGCCTCTTCGTATTCAACATCTGCAGGGACACTTCAATCTGAATACATCTGTGTAAGACCTGGGATGACTAACTAATGGGGACGGTGTCAGGAACGAAGAGACGCCACAATACAATTTCCCGCTAACAGACAGCCATCTTCATCTAAATCTCACTGGCGAGCCTAGGGATAGCACACCACACCCTGGAGTCTTTCCTTAGTCAGGCTCTTATCCCAGCGCCTCTCACATCTCCATTGAATTGTTTGAGATTAAATAAGTGCCTGTCAGCTGTCTACTGCAGAGGGCTTACACACAGGCGGGCGCGGTGCTCTGTCTGTTCCTGCTTCTACATTACCATACAAATGGCTGCATCTCTGCACGGGCCACCGTCGCACTGAGACAGGTGGCGTGTATTATGCAATATCCGACAGCGGCGAATGGCGTCTGCGGATCTCGCGTAACCGTTGCCGTAGCGACCAATAGGCGGGTCAGCTAAGCAGCTGCTGGAGCTTTTGAGGCCTTGGCATATAGGAACTCTGCCACACATGTAGCACGATGAGCTGAGTGTAAGGACAGTGGGTTTCTGAGTGTAAGGACAGTGGGCAGTGGATATTGGCTGGCAGCGGTGGATAGAATAAAAGCTTCCGACTGCTGGCAAAATCCCTTTATTCAACACATGACATCCTTCCGGTCAGATAGATGGAAAGACGGAGGGATAGAATGGGAGGAGGTCAAAAATCTAATCATCAGTGAAATAGAGAGTCAAATCTGGGCCAGGAGCCGGGAAAAGAGGATGACAGATTTGAGTGTTAAGTGTAAGCCTGATGGCGAACAGCCAGTCGGCTCTACTGACACCACATCCAGTCCAACATATCATACCCAGAGGATTCAGGTGCCGGGGAAAATAGTGATATGAATAAATGTTAGGCCTAATGTATGAATGATAAAAAAGTGACACTGCGTGCAATACAGAAGTAGCATCGCTGTGGTTGTTATATCAACACTTGAAGGGATTTACAAAGCCTGCTCTTTAGAGAGGCTTACACTGGCTTTGTTTCTGCAGGCAGAAATGCCTATACATAATGCATAGACTTTCATTAGTAGGGGGCACCAATATCAAAAATGCAATATGAAAGAGGGATGCCATGATGCTCTTTTATTACTCCTAATCCTTTTTGAATCAAGAGTCTACTTTTTTCACCTAAATAAGTTCAACTCAGTAGGGTAATATCAGTAGAAATGGTGAATACGTAAATGATTAGGTCGTGACTGTAGCCCATTGAAATACATATCCTACTAAAAACATAGTAGATTTAAGCACTAGAAGTTCCAAATCATCAGATGTAGGTGAAATATGTTAAGTGTGACTGATGTGAGAAGTCGCATTGAACAACATGCTACATGAACATTGCAAAAAGAAAATGTACTAGTTGGCTAAACCTGTCTGTGATCCATGTCTATATTAACCATGCAATCTAGTGCTCTCTGAAATGCAAACAACGCAGAGTGCATGGAAATTGCGCCATGCCATTGAATATATTGAATATACCGAAAGCACTTGAATTAGTGCTATAATAAACTGATTATCAACACTAAACATGTTTTATACCTGGGGAATACTGCCACATATGCCGCAGCTTTCATTCAATTAGTATTCAGTGTTCCAACCTATCATCTTATAATCTGGAATGACACATTAAAGCTTCATATGTTGCAGGAGACCAGGGTGAGAGGAGAGCCTTGTGTGTGTGTCAAAAGTGTAATCAAGGCTAGCTGTGTCAAGACTGGTTTAAATTGCTGCTCCCTTCTTGTACTCATCACTAATGTCATGTCATCGTGTCACAGACACACACATGCATACACTGAATAAGTGCAAGTTCTGTTGAGGCAGATAGTAGTTCACTTTTTTACATGTTCTGGATGCCTGTAATTTTACAGATCAGTGTATCGATAAGCGGCATTGCCAAGCCATTGCATACACCAAAAGTTGACTATATCACCTTGGTGATGTATTCAGAAAAGCTCTGCAAGTAGAGATGTGTGCTGTAATTTCTCACTGGCCATCTGGTAGGTGTTATTCCATTGGCTTGGCATCACTGTCAATATTACCTTGATTATAATACACAAAAATAATGAAGCGAGGTGATGTTTTCAGCAAGAAGATTGAGAACAATGTGAACAAAAAAAGTAGACGTTGTCTGTTTTAAGGGTGTGTTCCTCAATCTGTAGAGTTCTATCTTGTGTGTTCGTTCCTCAATCTGTAGAGTTTTATCTTGTGTGTTCGTTCCTCAATCTGTAAAGTTCTATGTGGAATGTACAGATACTGGAGGTGGAAGTCATTAAAACCCATTTGTCAACCACTCCACAGATGTCTTGTTAACAAACTATAGTTTAGACAGCTTGGAAAATTCCAGAACATGGCTTCAGGGACAATTGTGATTGTTGTTCCAGGCCCAGGCCAATTTTTTTGCGGTGGGCCCTAAATGGGGAGTTGTGTCCCGGGCCTGGGGATACCTGTTGGCATCCCTGCATGGCTTTAGAAGCTTCTGATCTTTAATCAAATCATGCACGGGATGATTACATTTACCAACTATACTTCCACAATTGAATTTACAATCACCCGTTCTGCACACAAGGAGTCGCTGGAGAGTGACGTGGCAGGATAGATAATCTGAGGGAGGCTTGCAAGCTGAACAATCCAATCCCAACCATGAAACACGGGGGTGGCAACATTAAGTTTTGGGGGTGCATTGCTGCACTTCACAAAATACATGGCATCATGAAGAAGGATTATGTGGATATATTAATGCAGAATCTCAAGACGTCATTCAGGAAGTTAAAGCTTTGTCACGTTGGTGTGGTATTGTGAGGAGAAGGAACGGAGATCAAAGCAGGGATGAGCGTTCTTGATGTTTTAATGAACATGATCTACGCTGCATCGGACGCGATACCAAGGAGGAAGAGCATATGCTTGCTAATACTATACAAATGTACATACTGTACGACACATTACGAGGTGAAGACTCAATCAAGTAATACACTCACAATACCGTCAGCTAATCCTATACTACTCAGATGACAAATGTTCCCAAAGACCATTCTCTCCTCTGAAAGGAGATAAACTCACAATAACACGCGCCGAACCTCTGGAACGCTGGGATTAAATAGGCATCTTGATTACTCATTACGCACCGGTGTGGACAGTTAGCTAGTGCACAATTCATGCGCAATGAGTAACCAAGTGACCACCGCTCTTTCAGCACCCAGAGGTCGACGCATTAACAAAAACACATACACTCTACAAAACACATTAAACTATAAATACATATATCCTGCCACGATACATAGTCATCCTTACAGTTCGCTACAAACTTTGTCGCAAAGTCAAGGTATTGGAGTGGCCATCACAAAGCCTTAACCTCAATCTTATAAAGAATTTGTGGGCAGAACTGATTTAACTAGGATTGAATGTCTGGATTTGAGAACAACTGAGTTTCAATGTGTTTGGCAAGTGTGTAGAGTATGTCATCTTCTGAATTCAATTGTAAATGCACTCACTGGTCACTTCATTAGGTACACCTGATCAACTGCTCATTATTGTAAATGTCTAATCAGCCAATCAGGTGAAGCAAGTCAATGCACATAGGCAGGTAGACATGGGCAAGACAATCTGCCCTAAAGTTCAAACCAAGCATCAGAAAGGTGATGAAAGGTGATTTAAGTGACATTGAACGTGGCATGGTTGTTGGTGCCAGAAGAGCTGGTTTGTGTAGTGCTGATCTACTGGGATATTCTTGCACCACCATCACTAGGTTAGTTTACAGAGAATGGCCCTAAAAAGGGGGAAATATCTTGTTAATGGCAGAGTTCAGAGGAGAATAGCCAGAATGGTGTGATCTGATAGAAAGGCAACAGTAACTCAAAATAATTACGTGTTACAACCAAGGTATACAGAAGAGCATCTCTACACGCACAGCACATCAAACCTTGAGGCAGATGAGCTACAGCAGCAGAAGACCACATCGAGTGCCACTCTTGTCAGATAAGAACAAGAAACTGAGGCAACAATCTGCACAGGCCCACCAAAATTGGACAATAAAAATTCAGAATTTGGCATATCCAATATGAAAGCATGGATCCATCCTGCCTTGTATCAACAGTTCAGGCTGGTGGTGGTGGTGTAATGTCATGGGGGATATTTTCGTGGCACACTTTGGGCACCTTAGTACCAATTGAGAATTGTTTAAATGTCACAGCCTACCTGAGTATTGTTGCTGACCATTTCCATCCCATTATGACCACAGTATATCTGCAGTATGCGCAACTGACAAATCTGCAGCAACTGCGCGATGCCCAAATGTCAATATGGACCAACATTTCAGGAATATTTTCAGCACCTTGTTGAATCTATGCCACAGAAAATGCTGGAATTTCTGAAGGAAAAAGGGGGTCCAATCAGGTACTAGCAAGTTGTATCTAAAAACTAGCCGGTGAGTGTATAGCCATCACACCTATATGAGTAAGTTGGACAACCCCTATCTATGGGCAAAAATATGGAGTCCTCCCCTCCTTATCCTGGGTACATGCAGTTCAATGATTTACAGTGCACATTCTTATTTAGAGTGCAGGCATTTACAGTGCAAGTTATTCTAAAATCAAAAGTGAAAAACGTTGAGGTTAGGACTGGCTGCAATTCAAAGATGGACCTCTTCTTCTGCGAAGCCATTTTATTGTGGCTTTACTTTCATGTTTAGGGACCTTGTCATTCTGCATGACCCAACCTCGTTTAATCTTCAGAGGACAGACTTTAAATATGATATTTCCCATTAGAAGGTCCTAATACAAGGTCCTTAAATGCATTATTCTCTCAATAGTTGCAAGCCACCCAGGCTGTGAAGCAGCAAAGCATTCCCAAACCATGAGTCTTCATGTCATACTGGAAAGACTAAGTTTCCCATCAGCAGCTTTCATGCCGAAGAATGCACATTTTCTGCCAGTATGGTCCAATAACATGCACCATTCATCTTTCCATCAATTGTCACAATGTTTCCATGAATTTAGAGCTCACAAAACATCAGTGAGCCACCACCATGCTTCACAGTGGGGATGTTATTCTCTTCACTATAGGTCTTGTTGACCCCTCTGCAAACATAGCGCTTATGGTTGTGACCATAAAGCTCTATTTTATTTTTTTCACTCCAAATTACAGTGTACCAGAAGCTGTAAGGAATGCCAGGCTTTTTTGCGGCACTGGTTCAGTAAAGGCTTCTTTATGGCAACTCGACCATGCAGCTCATATTTGTTCATTGTATTGTGCTCCCTGAAACAAACACACTCTTTTTTTCCCCAGAGCAGCCTGTATGTCTCCTGAGGCTACCTGTGGGTTTGTCTTTGTATCCCAGAGAATTATTCGGTCAGTTTTGGCTGAAATCCTTCTTGGTCTAACTGACGTAGGCTTGGTATCAAGAGATCCCTGAATCTTCCACTTCTTAATAAGCAATTGAACAGTAGACTGGCATTTGCAAGGCTTTGGATATCTTTTTATATCCATTTCCAACGTTATGCAGTTCCACTATCTTATTACGCAGGCCTTTTGACAGTTATTTTCTGCTCCCTATGGCTCAGTATCTAGCCTGCTCAGTGCATCCACATGAGAGCTAACAAACTCATGATTATTTCTACACAGACACTAATGTCAATTACAAATGCCACAAGTGTGGAAAATTAACCTTTAATTGACATTTTAATTTGTTGTCTGTGTCACCGTGTTTGTCTGTAACAAGGACAAATATTCACGGGTATGTAAACTTTTGATCAGTGCCATTTGTGTGATTTCTGTTATCAGTATGGTTTACAAAGGAGCCAAACAACTGTGTGATAATTAACAGCTTCGTATGATCACTACTCTTACATAACAGCCAGATCTCTTGCATTAAGAGTCATATTGTCTAGATGCCCAAATGTAACCATTCTGCCATGGTATGCAAACATATGAGCATACCTGTAATCTGCGCATATTTTGATGTTTGCTACAGTAGACACCCACTCCAAGGAAGGTTAGCAGTGGTACTGACCTGTCTCCAGTTCTACACAATCAATCTAGACTAGACTGAAGGCCCAAATATTTTGAGATGTTTTTGTAGAATTTTAGCTCTCTTCTCCATATTTCACTTTATCAGATCTTTGTTTTGAGGGGCATATTTTTTGCTAGATAACTTTTTGAGGAGGTTTCATGACTTCATCACTTCAATGCCTTCTCAGCCATTGAACACCTGACTTCATATTCCCCAGGTTGATCATGGTAAAATCCCACATACTTTAAAATGCTGTTTATGTTTGTTCCTCACACCGTTTGAATTTTGTGATGACTTGATGAAGATCAGAGGACATTTTACGGAACATTTCTGCAGGTTTGCAGATGGAAAAGAGAACATTAAACCTTTTGACATTGCTGGTTCCTGTAAGTAAAATAAAAGCTTATTCCCAGGTTTAGTTGTGGGTAACATTTTGGGATAGGGTTAAATTAGGTTTATGGTTAGTAGTTAGGTTTAGGGTTAAGGTTAGGTTATGGGGTTAGGGTTACCATAGGTTAAGGGTTAGATGTTGAGTTTAGAGAAAATAGGTTTTAATAGGAATATTTGGAGGCCCCACAAGAATAGTAACATGTAAAATGTGTGTATTATGCCAACAGCTTGTTCAGAGCTACTTAGCCTTACAGAACCGGTTGAGTGCTAAGAGGATAGAACAGGAAGGAGAGCCCTTCACTGCTGTATTATTAATCCCTACTAATCCGTGTACATCCCTACATTCCCCTCGCTTCTCTGTCTGATTAACACAGTACACAGAGGACCAAATATCTCACTACCATCCTATTACAAAATTCTTACCTTTAAGATTTCTATAACTATATTCAATTTTTCAGGACCCCGGAAACACTTTTGGCCAATTCGCTGAAGTGGAATTGGGATTTGTTCTGCGGCAGTGAAAAAAATAGAAATAAAATCTAAAATAGTGGAATATCATACATCATTTTATCTAGTTATATTGATGTATGATTAAACACAATGCAAGTCCATTTTGTTAACCTGCATCATTTTAAAGACGTGTGACCTTCCTTTGCAATTTGTAATGGGTGTTACCAAAATTGGTGTCTTTCTGAGGGTGACACAGTTATAATGGTATTATAATAACTACAGTACTCTCTGTCAATTCAAAATGTAAATACACCTCAAAACCTGAATAACTAAGTAAGTAAAAGTGAGGTCTTGGCTTTCTTTGGAGAATATCTGTGAGCACAATTTTTGGACAACTACCGTATTAGTGTGCAGAATAATAATGCAACTAAATAAAAACTAAAAGTTTCCCATCGCACTTGTTGATTAAAGTGAAAATAATAAAAAACCCAAAAAATGTATGGCATTTCAAAACAAATCATAGACCAATATAGTCACCCTTCTTTTCAATAACAGTCATAAGCTGTCAGTTTCTTGATCTGTTGATAATAAACTTTTTGTGCAGCAGCAACCACAGCTGTACAGACAATGTACAGAGAGGTGTACTGTTTTCCTTCACCGTAAATCAACTGTTTAAGAAGGGATCAAAGTTCTCAATATGGTTTATGTCAGGTGAGAAAGAGTTTTATGTCTTTTTTCTTTAATCTTTAAGGCCTTTACTGGCTAGCCAGGCATTGGAGTACTTGGATGCATGCGACTGAGCAAAAAAATCATGGTCTTCCTGAAAGTGTCTTCTAAAAACTGGCAGTAGGTTTGGGAGTTGAGTTTGAGTCCATCTTCAACTCGAAAAGGTCCAACTAGCTCATCGTTAATAATTCCAGCCCATTCCAGTACCCCACCTCCACCTTGTTGGCATCTGAGTGAAAGTGGAGCTCTGTGCCCGTTACTGATCCAGCCACGGGCCCATCCATCTGGTCTGTCAACACTCTCATCTCATCAGTCCATAAAACCTTTGAAAAATCTGTCTTCAGATATTTCTTGGCCCAGTCTTCACGTTTCAACTTATGTGCTTGTTCAGTGGTGGTCGGGTTTCAGCCTTCCATACCTTGGCTATGTCTCTGAGCACTGAACACCATGTACTTCTGGGCACTCCAGGTAGGTTGCAATTCTGGAATATGACAGCACTGGAGGATAATGGGTTCCTGGTACTGTAGCTTCACATTTCAGTCTTCTCAAATCTTTGGCCGCTAATTTGCTTTTTTTTTTCTCCATGCGTTTCTAGTGACTCTGTTCATTATTTGCATCAAAACGTTTGATGGTTCTGTGATCATGCCCCAATATCTCAGCAAACTCAAGAGTGCTGCATCCCTTTGTAAATTTTTTACTTCAGTTAAATCTCGTTTTTGGCCTATTTTCCCTGAGCAACAGTAAAGCTGAAGCAGAAGCAGCCTAATAAGTACGCACACCTTGATATAGAGTGTTGATCTCCATAGGCCACACCCTCCCTCATTACACAAATACACATCACTTGATATGCTTAAATTCAATAAGCATTACAGTTTAAACAGCTTGGAGTTGGAACATATGCATAATAATGATGATATGGTCAAAATACTGACTTGCTAATAATTGTGTTCAAAGTGTAAAGTATACTTTAATTTAAAATGTGCTTTCAATATTTGAGATATGGCAACTTAGTCCTTAAAGGAGTGTTCCACAGTAAATCAGTTTCATAGCATACCATTTACAAACGTTACCATACATGATTTATGTCATATACGTCTGTTCTTTTTCAATATATCAGAGAAAAGCCGATAGTATATTTCAGTTCCTTTCGCATCCACTGGGGGGCTTCTGTATCAGTCTAAACTTGAGTTACCACAACTCCCAGAATTCCAAGCGAATTTAGTGCCTGTCCCCGCTTGAACACACCGACACAGAACATGGGCAATTCAACAGCACACCTCTGTAGAGCAGACGCTAGAAAGTTATACATATTTGTTTTTAAAATTGTAGTCTAATTTCTATTCATCATGCCCGTTTGGTGTTCTGTACCTGGTTGCAGAAATTACAAGCAAGCACAAAAAGGAGTAATCTTTCACACTACAATAGGCTATAAAAAGTTAGGTTCTGCAGTTGGCATTTTAGGTCGGAAGATTATGAAAGTGATCTACG
>JACXGM010016715.1:6616-20360 GCA_016801145.1 Umbra pygmaea | reverse complement strand
GTGTGTTGTTAGCTGTCTATATAATCCTTGTTTAGTGTGTTGTTAGCTGTCGGACATTGTTGAGTAAGTAAGTCTGTGTGTTTAGTGTTATTCTTATGTTATCCTGAGAAGAGTTTTGCCCACTGAGGCTTATTTCTTTGTTTCACTGTGTTTTTTCATATTAAATCAACTTTTTAGTATCCTTTGCGTTTGTCTCAGTCCTTCTCACTACAACACATGGAATGATACAGTTGGCTCAGCTTACCTTGTCAGCTAGATCAACTTACCCCTAACATGGGTCAAGTTGAGCCACAAGAACACCTTTTTTTGGGAGCCCATATTTCGTTGTGTATTAGAGATAGGCACACTTCTAATGTTTCAGTTGATGGCACACATCCCAAAATTGTTGTGTCGGCTTTAGTTTTATTCCTGTCTCATGTTCCCTTGGCTATAAGTCGATTTAAGTAAAAAACATCTCACACTCTCCCCTACCTATAACTCGTAAAACCAGAGACACTGATGATTATGCAGTGGTCAGTAATTATTTTCCAGAGTCATGTAAAATTTAATTACATGATAGCCATTTTTATCAGTGACTCTGTCTTGATAGTAAATGAATGGACTCAGTACCATAAAGGACTGGCATCTGTTCCAAGCAACTTTGCTTTTATTCCCCACAACAAAACCCCCCCAGGAAGTTGTTTGTTTAGTGTGAAGCCACACCCTGTTGACCGATGACCACCTCTGGCTCGCAGGTCTCCATGTTGACTGATGTAGTCGCTAGAGTGTGACGAGTCATGGCGAGTCATGGCATTTCCCTGATGACGATGACAATGCTTAGTTGATGTGCCTCGCTCCATGGGGCCTCGGCAACACGGCAGTCACCAGGCACAGTCACTGCTCGAACCTACTGTGCCGGATAGCTTGTCACCAAACAAGATCAGCTAAGACCACTATGGTAACTGGGAGCTCCTAACGGCTTTTTTTCTATTAGTAAATATTGACAAAATTCTGCCCACGCATGCATTGTTTTTCTGTCTCTCACCCCCTATGGTCTCTGTCTGGGCCTCTCTCTCTCTCTCTCTCTCTCTCTCTCTCTCTCTCTCTCTCTCTCTCTCTCTCTCTCTCTCTCTCTCTCTCTCTCTCTCTCTCTAACTAAAGGACCTGGCATCCTGTACCTGTCTGCTTTGCATTAGGGTACCAGCAAAAGCAGAGCGCCCACTTAAAATTCACAGGAAGTCCAGAGGAGTGAAATGGGCATGAAGGGAAAAACCAAGGCAAGGCAGCGTGGCCTCTTAATGAGATCTGTTATTTCAGGCCCTTTAATATACGCAGCTTGGCTGGCTAATCACACGGTCAGGGCAACTGAAACCCCATATCTCCCCTATTGACGAGCCTAGCTACCTCTGCCAATCATTCCTATGATCTGATTAGTATTTCACATTAGATAACAGGATCTTGTAATGAGTCTGTGCGGGCAGCAGGGCCTTGCGGAATGTTACAGTCATTTGATGGGGCTCAGTGAGATGGAATCGTAATTAAGGGCAGTTAAGGCAGGACCCCTGGATGAGCTCTCCCATAATGCTCAGCTAAAAAGGTGGCCCAATTAGTGCCTGCCCACCAGCGGTTAAATCCGCCTCGGCTTTACACACTCCGACGGGTGATTAGCCTACTAAGTCTCTACCTGGGCTTTCACTAAAGATCTGTTTCTTCTGTTAAAGCTCTATGCAACTATTCTACAATGTTACTCTATCACCGTATTCAATTTTTGTTCCCCACATTGATAGGGAAATGGGTTGTTTTCTTTTATTTTTGTTTCTCAGTTATTATTTCAAATATTATAGTGATCATTATCGTTCTACTTTAGTATCTGTTAGTATTTAATCTAAATTAGAATATGGGGCGCAGATGGCTCAGTGGGTAGGGAGTCAGACTTGTAGTCACAAGGTTGCCAGTTCGATTCCCGACTGAGCCAAAATGTCGTTGTGTCCTTGGGCAAGACACTTTACCCTAATTGCTCCCAGGTCGTTGCTGTAAATAAGAAATTGTTCTTAGTCAACTTACCTGGTTAAATAAAGGTTAAATTAAAAAAAAATAGAATAGAGGATGATTCTCTTAAAGTAAGTATGAGGTCTTTGTGTTTGGAGGGATGATTCTGTTAGGGATGAGACCTGTGTGTTTCGGGCAGATGATTCTGTTATGGATGAGGTCTTTGCATTTGGGAGGATGACTCCTGGCAAACTGAAGTCAAGCAGGAAACCAATCGGCAGAGTGAGACAGGAGCTCCAGAAGAGGGTGCCACAGATCTGAATGCGACACACCGAGCCTCCCTCCTCTTCCGTTAATCCTTCAGTTACCAACCCCAACTAGACCTTATAAGGGTCCTAAACCTGAGGTCAGGCTCACTGCTCCTTATGTTAATTACGTCCAAGTGAATCTTGCTCTGAGAAACGGAAGTAGAGACAGAGAAACAGGTAGGATAGGTATTTTGGAGGACTCAAACCGGCTCTGTCTTATGCTGTGAGGGAAGTAATGCTGCTTTCATCCAGGACAACACATTTTTTTCTCCTCTCTTTTCTCCAAACCAGCACGCGGTCCCATCGGTGGACTTAGGTGAGAGGAGTTATTTCTGCATCTGGCTCGAGGTTCCTCTGAGCTTTTACATAATCAAATCAATATCGCTATGATTCACCCTTTGGCAACGGTTGCCTCGACGCAAGTTTCACTGGTGATGTTTGGCAGCTTAGCAGATAAAGAAAAAAATAACAGAGAGAGAGGAGAGGGAATGAAAAGAAATACTTATAACAAAATCTCTGGGCTATTGATTTATTTGTTTGGTCCTCTCCTACTATCACCACCCTGTTATTCACATCTCATTCTCTCTCGCCATCTTACTCTCTGTTATTTCTTTGTTGTACGACTCCTCACTTGGTTTAATTTTTCAGGCAGGTTAATAAATAACAGGGCCTGACAGTCGATGGGGTGTGAGTTGCGGGGTGTGAACAGGGGCCACGTTGCGGCAGGGTTCTCTCTCCGTTGGAACTGAGACCTGGGCCGACAGCGTGAGACGCTTTGACGACTCGCTGACAGGATATAGACAGGAGTGTGAAAACACCAAACGGAATCCTCAATGAAAGCAAATATGACAGCAAAATGTAAAAAAAGACAGTATCAAAAACAGAGATGGGGGAGAAATACCCCCTGAAAAATACACCCGAAAGGCAATATCACCGCAGTGATGTTTCACTCCTTATTGAGTGTGTGTGTGTGTGTGTGTGTGCGTGTGAGTGCGTGTGTGTGTGTGTGAAAGTTTATGCTCGATATCATTACAGGAGCAACGCAGAGATGATGACATGATGGGAAGGTCTCTGTTCTCCCCGCAGCAGCTATAGATCAGAGACAGAATGTTCATCTGTAGACAACGCGACTAGAACAAGACATGGCGGCCTGTTAACACTGAAAGGCTCTTTACTGAATACCTCCAAAAACAAAACTAGATTCGAGTGGAGGTCTAAAGTGGTTAGGTTGAAGATTTACATGATATTATTTATAACACCTTACATTTACGTGTTTGAAGTTAGGATTATCGTATTACTTTACTTTTTCTCAGTTAACACTCTCCAGTTAATTCATGCAGACCCAAATTTGTTCAGTTTGCCAGAATTTAAATATATTGATCAATTAAGTAGCTACACGTCCTTTGTATAAATGTTTGATCCTATGATAAATCTTTTATCACTAGGGCAATATTTTACAGACAATATTGTTAGAATACACTGAAAATCTAAATCAGTGAATCTCTCACATATAGCGAAAGAAACGTACATCACAAGTTTAAGTTTGCCTCCTTAAAGTTCATCCAGTGCTGTCGTCTTCAACTTGATCCGCGTTGAAGGACCAGTGTTCGGCGGATCCGTTTCGTAGTGGCGTCGATGCATAAATCCTTATGCCTGTCTGATCAGCCTCACAACCGAACCCTCATTCTCGCAGGTGGCTGTTCATTTCTGAAGTATCCATCAGGGATGAGAGGGACAAAGGGGGGTTTGGGGGGGTGGGGTCAGTGTACGAGGGGAGATATATGGCACATATCGCATCGCATTGATTCAGTCCATTTGGTGGACTAAACATGAACCCAATCATCAGACCTCGCTTCCCCTGTAATTGACTCTGGCGTATTGATTAAGATGTTGATGTGTCCCAGGGCTGCTCCCGGCCTAATGCAACTGAGAAGAAGGCACACACACCGGAACATGGCTGTCACCTACCTCATTCTAACAGATAAAGCTGTCATGGCCGTGCTGCAGTGTCTCGCCGGGGCAAGAGACCAAATTAGCCAGTCAATAATATAGTGGAGAGGAGGAATGGAACATTCTAGATGGTCAGGCGCTACGGCGGAGAATACAGTGACAGATTAGTCATTTGAAGGGTGTTTTTTTGCTGTGTGTCAGTTTGGAATTGCTTCAGGTAAAATGTTGACATCGTCCTGTCTCTTAGGGGTATGATGTTCTCTAACTGTCTTAAGGCATGTTTTTTAGATCCACACATTATGTGGTGTTTTTTACAAGAACTATTCGGACTGGGTTGGTGTTAGAAAAAACATAGAAGATATCCATATGCACCCCCGTGATTGGCTGATTGTATGGTTTAGTGCCCACCCTCTTACTGAGATTAAATCGTCATTGGCCTATTCATATTATATCAAATTGTGATCTTGTTGCTAATATGTAAGGGACCTTGGTCTGATTTCTCTGTCTTAATAAAAGTCAAATAGATCATCAAATAAAATTACACAAAAAGACCATCCTTATTTTCACAATATATATTAAGAGAAAACTATAGTTTTTGTGAAGACTCGAAGAAAGATGGCCACTGGGTAAGAAGAAAATAAAAAGAAACATCACACTCAGAACCATACTAACCATACTGCAGTCCTCCATTTTGGCCACTGGTGGTAAATGTGGCACTACTGAGCTAAAAAGGGTCCCGAAAAATTGTGTACTATTTATATTTACGTTTTAGTCATTTAGCAGGCCGCTCTTACACAGAGCAATTTAAGTAAGTACAGTCATGTATGTGTGCATTATGTCATCAAAACCACCTGATTTAAACTTGGAATTTCATGGCTGAGTAATGACAGTGATTCTACTTAAAGATTACGTACAGACATAGAAGGACCATATTATACATCCTCCAAAATGGAAGGTTTAAACATTATTTTGTTATTTGCAAGTCACAGTCTGCATCATTTCAGCCTCCATCCATGCTGTAGAAACAAGTTAATGAGAAACACACCATACTACACAAGCTGGTCATAACGAGCGCAACAGGTGCATCCAATTAGGCAATAGTATACCAGCATCTGCGGAGTCATAAGTGTATTACTAGGAAATGTTACAGTGTTAAAAAATGAACAATACAGCTGTCCCACGTTATTGAAGAATAGTACAAACAGAAAAAAATCATTATTATTTACACCAATATACCACTACAAGAAATAGAAGCAATAGAATGATTTCAGTGTGAAAATAAAAAAATTGTACAATATAAAGGGTGAATAAATTTAACTGTACTGTCCTTTTAGCATTGATATTCTCATTGCTGCTTAGATAATGTTTTTTAAAAAGCCAGAAAAAAATAAAGGCTAAGGTCTGTATGTACACACAGAGCTTCACATTGTGGTCAAGTGCTCTAGTGACACTTTCTCTGATACAATATACATTTGATATACCCTTCTAACTCCCATCAGTTACAACCTTCCTATACATTTCCCACCTCCTCCAGTACATGAATATATTCAAGGCATGACCCCGCATTATCTGAAATCCTGGGGTGGCAGTTATTCTCCTGGCTCTATGTTACCCTTTGGTTGTGAAATGATGGTCTGGTAGTTTGCTGTTTGACAGCGTCAGTTCTTTCGGTTGAAAAGCGTTGGTGTTGGTGGCTCGTCTCTTCCGTTCTCCTTTGAACTCCTCGCAGCAGCAACAGTAGCCAAGCGCTCCACGGATTTACTATAAATATTGAACAACAGCGCGGGGTTACAGTGGCAAAGCTCGCCAGCGATCTTGTATGATATTAACCCTTAGCTGGCTGGGACCGAGAGTCCCATGACAGGCAAGAGAGTTTCTGAGAAAACGAGAATCTGTGAGGAGGGAAAAAAAAGACATTGTGCATGTGTGTGTTTCTCTGGCCTGCAGGCCTGTGTGAGTGTGTGTGTGCTCTGCATGGCCCGTCCTGGGGGACTCTGGGCCTGTAGCGAGGTGAAACATCACCATCAGTCTGGAACCCCCTGGTGTCCCTGGATTGGACCGACACTCCTCCTGCGGCCAGAGGGATGCCCAGCCCTTCTCCCTCTTCTCCGGGGCCCCCCTTGGACGTCTCCAAAGCAGCCCATTCTGCCATGCCCCAAGGCCTGCTGGGATGTGATAAATCTGCCTTTTGCGTAATGCATCGCCCCGATGAATTCATCTTGTGACCAGCTGGCACTCCATGTTAGGATTGCTGTAAGTATGTGTGTTTTTTGTTGTTGTGGTTTTTGTAACAGAGGTCTCAACGAGTACAGAGCTCTACCGGGGACTTGTTTTCTAACTGCCAGAGTCTTAGACCATCTCCTCCGTCGTCTCCCCTCTCCTCTTCTCCCCCTCTCCCCCCCTCTACTTCTCTCCCCCCTTCAGTGGAATGTTTAACCTTGCAGACATTCACCCTTGCAGACCCCTGCTGTATCTCGCTGTTTGTGGTGGCAGGAAGCGGGCTGGTTCACCTCGGCAGGACCTGTGTGGGAACGAGGGCCCTGCTTCATATTTAAAACGGAAGGGCTTTTCGCTGCGAGACAAATTGAACCGCTAGAGAGGGTCGAGGATAGAGTATGTGGCTGTCAGAAAGTCAGAGCGGGCAGCTATCTTTTTTTATTCCCTTACGCTCTCTAGCGGTGAATACATCTTTCCCAATTGACACACTTTTCCCTATCTAGTGCACTATTTTCCCTTTGGACCATAATCAAGTGTAGTGTATGAAGTACGGAACAGGGTTGCCATTTCGGGTGCTTTCAATGAATAATCGCCCAGCTTGACTCTGCAACACTCTGCATTGTGTAACACACATTTCATGAAATTAAGGGTCATTGCAAACATATGGTCCGAGACTAAAGCCCCCTTAACTTTTGACATTCCCTCAAAGCGGCTTTATTGACCTCAATTAATTTATGGAAATTGAAACTTGCAGACGGGAGTGATTCTCAAGCTTTCTCTGATATGTCTGTTTGGGTACCAGGTTCAATTGAAATAATTAATAATAGATGGATTTTTTTTCATAGCCGCTCATCAAAAGCAACATGTCTAAAAATTGAAGATGTAAATGTTGAGTATAAAACAGCAGTCACACTGCAACTTGAAATAGCTTGCGGCTAAAACATTAGAATTTCACATTTGTGTGTGTGTTTCTGTGTGTGTATGTTTCTGTGTGTGTGTGTTTCTGTGTGTGTGTGTGTGTGTTTGTGTGTCTGCGTGCGCGAAGCAACACAGGAAAAGTGTTAATGTCCTCAGCATCGCAATGAATCTATAATTTTCACCTTCGCATAATTGGACTTTGCTGTCTATTGATCCGGGCACCTCATTTTCTTTGAGGCGACAGAGCTACAGTATGGGTAAATATTTGATTAAATCGTTCGGAAAATGCGCTCAAACAGAAGCCCTAGCCCTTTCTTGGTTCTCGGTCTGTTGAGAAAGAGAGGCGAAGGAAGAAAGAGACACAGAAGAGAAAATGGAATGGCAAAATAGAGAAAAAAAGAGTGAGGAGAGAGGGAGATTGAACACTGTGGAGTGCAGGTGATGGCATACAGTGAGCAGAACTCATGGTCTGCTCTTTTGATCTCACCCTCGCTTAATCATATTTCAATTGAGAAATAACCACACCTCAACCCACTGGGTCCCTCACCTCTTTTGGACATTTTTGTCCCCGCCATTCCCTCAGCATCAGAAATCCCAGAAACGTTTTTTGTAATGAAAGAATCAAGGCAAATAATCAGAGCAGAGCTCTTTATTAGGTTTATTTTGCTGAAAAGTAGATATGATAAATTGCTATGTGTTTTATGCGACAGGAGAAATATTTAGCTCCGGCATTCTGCCAGAAAACCTCTGACACAGAAATGTGCATACGCGCACACACACAAAAGTGAATGTGATCAAATCTAAATTGAGAGTGACATCCTTGTAATGCATGTAATGAGGTATGATTATGTTTGTTAGTAAACTGACATAGTGCCTGTAACATTTATGTCCTTTATCGTAGATGTGTGCTTGTCGAGAATAAGGGCAAATTACATACAGTACATGACAGAGAAAACTAGCATAATACACAACATGTAAATTTCCTGAAATTATGTTGAAACAGGAAAATCATCTTTTAATCGTAATATTATAACATGTTTAGTTTGAAAGTACTCACAATACACTACAACTGATTGCAGCTATCGTTCACCTACATGAAAGCAAACTTAGATCAGGCACACATGCTGACAAAAATATGGAAGGGAGTCTCAAGTGCTAATTATATACCATCAGCGTCATCAAAAACCAAGACATGTCAAGAATACATCTAAGTCTTATGGTGCCACTATCAAATATGAATCAGAAAATGTAATCTCACATTCACACCAAAACATCTATTGACCTTTGAACTGGTTAGTGGTTAGCATTAGCCTGTAGCTAGCAGGCCAGACTAACACCCCTAGCTAATTATTCTTATTTGGATTGTTAAGCATTAGCCTGTAGTAAGCAGGATTTGCCAAGCACCCCTATGCATTCCATTGGACTGTTATCATTAGCCTGCATCTAGCAGGCTAGCCTAGTGCCACTATTTAATCACTATAAAGGTCTTTGGGGAGGTTAGCCTTAGCCTGTAGCTAGCAGGCTAACAGAGTGCCCCTAGCTAATCCTATTATGGGACTTTTGGACTGGTTAGCACTAGCCTGTTGCTAGCAGGCTAGCCTAGCCCTCCTGGCTACATCTCCACAAGGAGTTCTGCTGAGTGGGCAGGTGTCTTCGTGTCAGATCTCTCTGTGTTTTTCCTCTGGACTAAATGTTTGTGTTGCTCCTCAGATTTGCCTCTGATCATGAGCACTAACCCTAAATGTAGAGGGGGTGAAGCCAGTGTTGGTGGGCTGCTGTCATTAAAACGCCCCTCCAGGGTGCAGCAGTACAGAGATGTGTTTTGATACTCAGGGCTACTGAAATCGCCATCTAAGGAGTCTTGTCTTTTTCTGTCGAGTGGGCCAGAAAATCTTTTTCTCTTTTTATTCCACAGCATATTGCTTTATTAAACGTGACAGTCATGTAACTTCACTTTTGCAGACCAGAGTTTACGGTGTATTGTGTTTAGAATTTTATCACCTACCCTTTCAGTGAAATATGTTTCAGTGAAATAATTCGTGGAACTATGGAGATATTTAAAACCATAATAATCTGGATTATTCAAGTATGCTCTTGTCATTTTTTAACTGTTAGAGGTCTTCTAGACATCTTTTTGACACAAAAAAAAGACGACCCAGACAGTGGCATATACACAAATAAATGCCTTACACATTTACAAGAACTTAATGCTTTAGAGTCGTGTGTGACCAGTTAACATCTGGGCTTCCCCAGTGGGATTCAAACTCACAACCTGCACCAGCACCATGCTCTAGCGATTCCCACAGCACCACCATCTAGTGGGGCTTCTCCAGTAATTGTTACTGTGTGATGTCATTATTTTTCGTTTCTCCCTGCTCCAAACAGCTGGCATGGCTTTGAACCACATCTCAGATCCCTCCAAGTAGGTGATTGATCCTATGGTAAAAAGGTGGAGGAACAGAGAAGCCTCTAGGTTAGAGCTTCAAACCAAACCATGATAGACTTGGGGCAATTATTTCTAATTGGGGCCCAATTGGTTCCCTTAAAGCCTGTCTTCACAAGTCCTGCTGCCCAAATGGCACCCAGTCCAAAGTACTGCACTATTTGAAAGATAGGGTGCCATTTGGGAGTTGGTGTTAGGCTGCAATGTATATCCATGCCACAGTGAACCTCCACTGAGCATGAACTCCTTAGCTTCTCTTTAGCCTACCTCTTCTTAGCTTTACCCCAGGACACTTTGCCCTAGTCTCCATCTGTCCCGAGCAACTTTGGAGGGAACGTCAAGGGCTAGAGCCTTACGCATAGTTCTACAGCCTCACGCATAGTTCTACAGCCTCACGCATAGTTTTAAGCCTTCCTGCATGGTCAACACCATTCAGTGGTTCAATAGGTCCATGGTGATATGGGTCACCCTTTCTTGATTTCTTGATGATGTTGGAAGCGTTGAGTGACGATTCAGCTCTAAAAGAGTCAGAGTGGCTGTATAGCAAGGTCCTACTTACTGTATCACTTATGTCTATTAAGAACTTCCAACTGCCCCCTTATGGTAATCACCCAGTACGTTGTCTAGTTATTTTGCTTGGCTCTCTAGTGCTCTCATTTATCTCTCATCTCTTCTATTCTACAGACTAATAAGCATGCCTTGTAATCGCGTTAGTCACACTATGGACCTGAGCCCAGGGACCTATTTGGGACAGAGAATATGGACAAACTGAAAATTAATATGTTTGGTCGAGGCTTATTACACTATGAGGGTCAATTAAAAACTTATGATGAGAGAAGGCTCCACCATGCAGGCCCTGGCAGCTGAGGAGAAGGACCAGGACTAGACCAGAAGGCTGGTGTGGAACCAGGTCTAGACCAGAATGCTGGGGAGGAACCAGGACAGGACCAGAATGCTAAGGAGGAACCAGGACTGGACCAGAATGCTGGGGAGGAACCAGGACTTGACGAGAATGCTGGGGAGGAACCAGGACTGGACTAAAAGGCTGGGGAGGAACCAGGACTGGACCATAACATAGGTGATGAACCAGGACTGGACCAAAACACTGGGGAGAAACCAGGACTTGACCAGAACAGACCTGACAGACCTGAAAGAAAGGGGAAGTTCTGGTATTTTCCTAAAATTAATATTTTTGTGGTGTTCAAGCAAAAGGAGGACAGAGCAGAGACATTGCCCTGACAGATGTACTGGATCGTGTAATGATGCCCTGGAAACATTTAGTAACGTATGGGCTGTGCAGGGAACAAGCGGAGACAGTTGCGAAGAGAAAAGGAAGGATTTCTATTTTGATAAAACATTTGACAAAATAAAAAAGGGGTTTGGTGAGCCAAAACTGAAGAATTCCGAAACTGCAACAAACAACTACACATATGAAACAATGAGACTATGAACGACAGTCAACTGACATGAAAACAAGAACTAACTACCTCTGCCCTGCATGTTGCTGTCCCCAGGACATGGCTGCTACCATATCTAGCTACACAGACTCCTGGAGCATCTATCAGTGATCAAACATTTTCCTCCTTTCTGTATTTGTAATAAACGGGCCAATGCCAAAGTGGAGAAGTCTTGATGGAGAGAGAGATCTTCTGGAATCTTCTTGGATCACCGTCTATCTGTCTCCCTTCCGGTTTACTAGTAGGCGTTTATTTTCGTCTTCTGGTTAAAGCTGCTATTTGTTGAATTTCACGCTATGAGAACAGAACAACCTTTGTGGATGTTTTTAGAAATATGAAAAAGCGACATGATGAGTTGTGTTTCCACAGTGTTTGTCAGTGGGTCTGTGCCGGTCTGTCTTTGATATAAATTATGCATTTTAGGCCATGTTTTTGTGTGTAACTATGCACTGGACATTATTATTACATATACTGTACATTGCTTTTTGTATTGTTTAAATTGTTTAAGCATTTGTACTGTAAGTAAAAGAGAAAGTAGTTCCTTTGTTACGATGTGGTCATTTCAAAATTCTACAAATATCACGTTAACCTTTACTTGGTCAAATGTAATGTCGTAAAGAGATCAATGAAAATGCCAGCAGAAGGAGCTGATTTGCCATCTTGGTTTTTATCTGTCTTCCGCCTCTCTTCCGCCTTTCTTTTACATGTGCTAACTGCTTTGTGAGTCTCAAGCTTGTCTGCCGCACTTTATATCATTGAATTACCAGCTAGGATTTGGGTCACTTTGTGTTGTCTGCTGCCGCATCCTGTGAGAGGCCTGCAGGGTTACACCAGGATTACAACAGGATTACACCCGGGTTACACAAGGACTGCCTGACCCGGGCTCCATTGTATTTTAGTCATAACAATGACTTCTCACTTTCTCTGACTCCAGTTCTCAGCAGTCTTTCGTAAACCGACTGCATGCGTCATCGTCCCAATCAGAAACTATATGCAGAGGGACATCAAGTCTTTTAGATTTACCCTAAATCAACACAATATAACTTCCCTCAGCACGTAGGGACAATTTTGCTAATTGACTCTGTAAAGCTAGCTCTGCTCGTTTCAATGCATGTACTCTAGGTATACTGTCATGCTGCTGATATAAAGTGCAACTACTCTATTTTTTATAGACAAATAAATAAAAGAAAATGACTCCCTGGAAGATATTGGACCTTCCCCGTTAAGTGAGGACATTTGACAATGGATCGGTACATACAGTAGGAACCATCAGCAAAGCCGTACGCCTGGGTAACTTGAGGTCGATATCTTCCACTTTCCATCGGTGCTGCATGTTTAATCAGGTTGGCGTCTCCTACTGTACTGTACATCTGGACGTAATCTAGTCAGCAAGTCCCCACTGTCACCACATTATTGTATTCTCACAGCACCATCTTGCTCTGGAAGTTTCCGCCTGGCTTTAGGTAGCCTAATGCAGACAAATGGAGCCCTAATGTTATTCTGAAGTCCCATCCTCGCATTCCCTCGCTTGGCTCCGTGTCATCACGTTCCTCTCTCCTTTAAACACATTTCTGGTACCTTTAAGCAGCACTTTATTGTGGCGTGTTAGTTTGTCCAATTGCATTAAGCGCAGAGTAACCAGGAATCCATTTGGTACCTGATCCCGGCCCAGGCGTTTTCAGGAGACTGTTAGGAGACCATTAGCTGTCCTGGACTGCGTGTCCAGAAGACTTTCCCCTGCAATGGCAAATGTGTAAGTTGATGCATCATCAATAGCAAGACGGTACAAAATGCAATAAGTTCTTACGTCTTTGAAAACGTTAAGGCCTATCTTCTTATCGTCTTCTGGTGAGGGGCTGCAGATCAAATCAGTTAACATGGAGGAACAGAGCAGGTCCCTCGTAATGCATTTTAAACTGTGGTAAAATGCAACTCTAGACTTGCCTGAATCAGACCCTGAGAACTCTCTCAGTCTCCCCACTGAGACAAAGTGGCCTCCGTACACACATCTCTTTATGGTGTTAGTGCTAGTGTAGAAAAGAGCAAGAGAGGGGGGACTGGATCTAGTTTACACCCCGGTGGAGAGCTCCTATCTGGGCTTAACTGTTGTATGTCCCCCTCCCTCCTCCCGTCTGTCGTGGGACTTTTGCAGTGCTGAGGGAACCACCGCCAGAAGAGCGACTCAGGCTATTGCTCTCAGATTTATTGAAACTTCTTGTCCTGTCTCGGTAGCTCATTTGTCAGGAGACCTAATTTACACTGGCCCTTAAGACTAATTGCAAATTTGTGGAAAAATGCTGATGTCGCTGGAACTGGGGAAGGTTCTTTTTTTTCTCCTCCCACTGCCTGCCTGGTGTCCCTCAACATGCATCCGCTAATACCTTTCATCTGTAAAGCATTAAAGAAGCTGCCTCACTGTCTTTCAAATACTGGCAGAGAGAGAGAGAGAGAGAGAGAGAGAGAGAGAGAGAGAGAGAGAGAGA
>JACXGM010016714.1:6959-20361 GCA_016801145.1 Umbra pygmaea | reverse complement strand
TCTAAGCAGGGCAGATGTCCCCATCACCACCCTGGGGCATTGGGATTGATCTTAAGACCAGAGGGAAGAGTGCCCCCTACTGGCCCTCCAACACCACTTCCAGCAGCACTGGTCTCCCATCCAGGGACTAACCAGGCCCAGCCCTGCTTAGCTTTAGAAGCAAACCAGCAGGGCAATACAGGGCTCTATGCTGCTGGCAGTGGCGTACAGGGAGATAACGTGACTATCACTATCACTGACTGTGGGAAAGTTATTCACGTCTGTTAAGGTTTTAATTTTCAACCTGTTTTTCTGTAGCCTACGAGTGGCTGAGATTTTCTTTATAATTAAATAATATGAGAGTAGTTTATTGTACTGTCATTATGCAGCTGTAATTTGGAATTGGTACGCCTACAGCTTACTTTTTTACTTTAAACTAGTTAAGTCACATCACAGTCACATGACACTACAAATACAATACGTAAAAAGTATTGGTATTGGTATCGGTATTGGCGATACCAGCCTGGGTATTACTTGGTATCGGATCGAATAGGAATTACGTGATATCGCACATCACTAACTCATGTACCACCGATTCCTATTGATGTATTGAGGGCATTTACGGAAGACTACTGGTGTCCCCAATCCTGCAGGTCAGTGAAGGATCCATGATGAGCTCCCGCCACACCTGGCTTGAAACTGTCTGCGAGGTAGCTGCCCTCCCATAGTGGTGGAACAGCCAAGAGACCAGAGCTGAAGAGCTTTATTAGGGATGTAGACTCATGGTTGCTTGAAAGGAAGAATCTCTTACTGCTCATTGGGCAAACACCATGGTTTTGTAGTGGATGAGAACATTAACTGGAAGCCACTGAATTGAGCAAAGGAGAGCAATGATTTGGGAACACTTTGGAATTATCCATTGCTGTTAGTCGTGCTGAAGAATCAGGGTTAAGAAGGTAACTTTTCAAATGTAATTTGTTAAAGTTACTACAGTAGTTACACAATGAATAGTAATCAGTAACGTAACTTTTGGATTAACCAAACTCAGTAACATAAGCTGATTATTTTGATTACCTTTAGATTACTTTAATAAGAGTTTATAACCAGTTGAATGGCATCGCAGGAAGTGTGTTTACAGAACTTGGTTTAAGACTACATCAAAAACTCAATTCTGTGGCCCTCAAATTATTGCTGCAATAGGACATACAGGAGCACTCTAAACTAAATAGAAAGGTCACATCAGTTTATGTCAATAACGGCATTATAAGGGGTTTTATGGCAAGTGGTTGTGTACCAAAAGAAGAAAATATATAGTTTTGTGCATTCACGTGAGAGTAAGGGCTATCCTAATTCTCATTTTGATCTAGGGGTAGGGCTAAGGGGAAGGGGTGGATACCCCTTAAAAACAAGCATTTTCGCGAGCTTACTTGAAACCAAGGGGTACCCAGAATACACGGCACAACCGGCAAGAATGACGGGCAGATCATCCAAGCTTAAATAATTGATTTAAATATTACGACAGTCTTGTTTTGTGCTCTACACAGTCCTGTACATATATGTTTGCATCCATGTTCTTAAAGGAAAATTCTGGAGCAAAATGAACCTAGGGGTTAATAACACAGGGGCACCCTTCCTACATGACGACAACACAGAGCTGGTGGATGTTGGAGACCTTGAGCTCTTCCACCTTCCGTTTGAGGATCCATCACAGATGCTTCTCTTGAAACAAGAGAAGAAAGGGGCGCTTCTTGATGTGGAGTGAAAACGGGATTGAGCAAGGTGCTCGTAGGACAGTGGGATGATAATCAGGATATTATAAAATGTAGAAGTAAAATAACTTAAAAAAGGTCCAAGGCACTCTCTCCCGTATTGTACAAAACGTTTTATTCAGGCAGCAGGTAAAAACACCTACGCGTTTCAGCTCACTGGCCTTTGTCAGGGTGCAGCAATACAAATCATCAACAGGTGCAATTTATAGCAAATCAGTGGTACAATCAGCCAATAATATTAAAGCAAAATGGAAAGAAACAAAAATAAAGACATTAATGTTGAAAATATTATGGTTTTATATATTAACAACATCCCTGAACATCCGAGTATATCAATATAAGTCTTAATAGGTAATGGAATTAAATAGTATATAAACAATCAAACTCATACTGATCATCAATTAGACTTGCCATATATATTAATAGAAAAGCCCATTGATGTAGCTAAGTGTATTCATAGTGTGATTATGTTGACAGAATACATTATGGTATGGTTAGCATATCACATTTAGCTGTTTCACAAGGCCAATCATTTCCATTACCTATTAAGACCATGACACTCCCACCACCATGCTTCACTGTAGGCAAGAGACAGTTGTCTTTGTACTCCTCACCTAGTTGCTGTCATACATACTTGACACCATCTGAACCAAATAAGTTTATCTTGGTCTCATCAGACCACAGGACATGATTGCAGTAATCCATGTCCTTAGTCAGCTTGTCTTCAGCAAACTGTTTGCAGGCTTTGTTATGCATCATCTTTAGAAGAGGCTTCCTTCTGGGACGACAGCCATGCAGACCAATTTGATGCAGCGTGCGGTGTATGGTCTGAGCACTGACAGGCTGACCCCACACCCCTTCAACCTCTGCAGCAATGCTGGAAGCACTCATAAGTCAATTTCTCAAAGACAACCTCTGGATTTGACGCTGACCACGTACACTCAACTTCTTTGGTCGACCATGGTCGACCAACCGTTGTGGGGTCTTGGCCACCGTGCTGCAGATCAGTTTCAGGGTCTTGGCAATAATCTTATAACCTAGGCCATCTGTATGTAGAGAAACAATTCTTTTTTCAGATCTTCAGAAAGTTATTTGCCATGAGATGCCAGGTTGAACTTCCAGTGACCAGTATGAGGGAGTGTGAGAGTGATAACACCAAATATAACACACCTGCTCCCCATTCACACTTGAGACCTTATAAAACTAACAAGTCACATGACACTGGGCTAATTGGGTCCAATTTGTGCATTTTCACTTAGGGGTGTAGTCACTTTTGTTATTTTGAGGGGGACAGCAAATTTACACTGTTATACAAGCTGTACAATTACTATTTTACATTGTAGCAAAGTGTCATTTCTTCAGTGTTGTCACATGAAAAGTTATAATCAAATAATTACAAAAATGTGAGGGGTGTACTCACTTTTCTGAGATACTTTATATTCTTTTTAACTTGCTTTTTTTTTCCTACCCCATTTTTCTCCACTCCCAATTGGTCTTTTTCAATTTACGTTGCCTTGTGCTGGGTCTTCCGGGCAAAGTCGGAAAGAGAATGTCACAAAATGTGGCATATTTTCGTGGCATATTTGTTATATTATTTCGTTTTATTATTTAAACTGCATTTTGTGTTTTGTTTAATGCGCCGACCTCTGGGCACTTGTAAAGTGGTAGGCACTCGGTTACTCATTACGCACGAAGGGTGCACTGGCTAAATACCCACACCAACGCGTAGTGAGTATTCAAGATGCCTATCCCAGTGTTCCGGAATGGTCGGCGTGCATTATTGTGAGTATCAACTCTTAAATTGAGGAGAGATGTAGAGGGGCTTTTTACCATCATGTGACCTGTGCAGTGCTGATGTTATCGTAAGAGCGTTCATATTTGATTGAGCCTTCACCTCATTATGTGTTGTATGATATGTATGCATGATTGTTTGAGACAGGTATACGGTACATGTATAATAGACGTGTCTATGCCAAGGTTAAGAGTAAAGTAAGTTATTATGTATATGTTGAGCAGTTCCGATGAACGATGTCGTCAGCAGTTCCTGTACAGTCCATTCTCTACAATCTTATGTTCAATAAACACCAAGAACGCTCCTCCCTGCTCTGGTATCTGTTCCTCTCTTCGACACATCAAACACCATTGTGACAGAGAAGATGTAGTCAGGCTTGAACCACCGACCACTGTTACATAGTTTGTCCTACAAAGCAGCCACTCTGCCACACGGACTTCTGTCCTCTGTCTTTCTAGCAAATTTTGAATAAAATTAACAAAAATATGGACTTACATAGTTTGCTCTGAATAAGAGCATACTGACTGACTCAAATGTGAAACGTACAATGTTATGTATTTTTAAATATTAACCTCTTGCTGTTTTCATGGTTATTCAAATTTATTAAATACTGTATGTAACAAACAACAAATAACAAACCATTTGAAAATTGGCTAGTTGATTGCCATTGTTCTGTGTCTGCTTGAGGAGATATTTATGTCTCTTAAGTGACTCAAATTGAAGATGGATCGGTGGTTGTCATTTTCCTAATGTCAAAATGATTTTGCCAAACACTTTCATAGAAATGGAAAAACTTATACATTCACTTCCTTCTCTTTAAACAGATGTTTTCAGCCTCCTCATTGTACACATCATATCAAATGATAGCTGAAAAACCTAAGTAGCTGGTGGAACAGGTTTAAACATTTAAATTAATATTGTTGACAATCTCTAATTTTTTACATTTTTACACAATAGGCTTATGCGCAGATTAGCCAAAAATGCATCACAAGCTGATAATGATTAGCATAATTATTTGTTTGGCAGTGAGAGGATGAAATCAAACTGAACAGCAGCGCTTATGAAGAAGTGTTTGTACGTCCCTCAATATTTCTATGCTCTGATTTTGCCATGGCTACTTTTAAAATAAAGACTCCTGTTAAAATGAGTTTAAACAATTAATTAAAAGGAAAATCATAGCAATGCTAATTATGTCCTAACAATCTTCAAGCAGATGGAAAGGTAGTCCCAACAACATTCTTTTTGAAATGTTAACTAGCTTTAAAATAGCATACCTATAGGTCTAAAGGAATGATATCATCCCACCATCAATTCTTGATCCTGGTCATGTGGCCTATTGCATCTTGTTTTCACAAACTCAGTGCTGTAACTATGTTGGCAGGATTTTGGATATTGGGAGCTGTGAGTTGAGCTCTTTATATACACTGTTGGGTCCTTTCTGTGCACCTTTCCCTGAACTGGTGGATTCTTGGCTTGTATGCTTTCTTTAACACCCACTGCTTCAACCTTTTGCAGATTTGTTTGTACCACAAGTCTCCTTAAATAAAACAACTAATCGCAAGAATATGTATCACATAAAGACTAATAAACCATGTCCATCTGTAAACAAAATAGGCACGGCGCCCTGGTATGTTATTTTGTTACATTCTGAGCCAATATGGTTGTTTCTTAGCAAAGCAATTTTATGGAGGGAACAATTGAGTTGAAAAGTATAGTGTGATGTTGTGATGAGTAGCACAAATAGTGGGGTGAAGTCAGCTAAATTGGGCCATCAGGTAAAAATAAAGTTGTAGCATCATATCTCTTAATATATTTACAGCAAATCACAATTACTCACCTTGCATTGTTGCTTCAACACTTGTGGACTTGTAACAAGAGTTTTGATTGGTCTGAGTTTTCTAGGCAGGCAGGGCAGAAAAATTACATTAGATCTCATGCAGAGCTTATTTGATGGTATTATAAGCACTTTACCAAAAAGTGGCCCATTTTTGCTGACTTCACCCTAGTAGAGCAAATACACCTCTCATATTCAGCGTTGGACGTCGAAGCTAGTTCCGCTCCTTTTTCTTCCATTACAACCTTCTAATGTGGGACTTATTTAGACCTGGTATTAATAATCATAATCCTAATACATGGTACTTATATAGCCATTTTCAAGAAAAGACATTTACAAATCTAGCAAACAAAGACTAAAAGAAAAAAGATAAAACCATCTTGTGGGCAGCAGCTTGGGAAGGATTTGTTTTACACTAGGTGGAACTCCAGGTGTATGCAATTAATGATGAACAGAAAAACAACAGGTTCCAGACCTCATAGGGTAGGGGTTAAATACCCCTCTTCTATAATATCAGCCTAACGACCCCAGGCCAATTCATTCACAGAAAGGGAGTTAAACATTAGAATATGTTTTATAGACGGCTCAGTGGTTAGGGAGTCAGACTTGTAGTCAGAAGGTTGTTTGTTGTTGGAAGGTTGTTGGTTCGATTGCCGAGTAAATAGACTAGAAGAGGACATAGCCCTGCTCTTCGATGTAGAATAATCAAATACAAGTATGCAGAAGATTAGCGAAGCATTTAGCTTGTGGAAAGTGTACAGTAGAGTTTGTTTTATGCTGTATATAATTTTGTATTTCTATAGAGGAACGTGCTAACAAAGTGACTGTTGTTGTTTTCCGGGCTTGTTTGCATCCACAGACTCATTATGCTCCAAAATAGCAAAATGTGTCTAATCCATCATGCCCAGAAAACCAGGCCCGCTTCTGGGCATACTTGGGGAGAGCGCTGTGGAACACATCCAGAAAGCCTGTGTAGAAAGATAAAACAGTAGATAAGGTGTTTGACTTGACTATAAAACAACACAAAACCATGTGTACACTGTAGCATAAATCATTGTTTTTGTAGTTGAAATTGTTTCACAGCTTTATGTGGCCAGAACCAACTTAAAATTGTGTTACCTTAACTTGTCTTATATCTTTTGTCAAACTCTTAACAAAAAGAGTTGTGGAAATAGTTATTGAATAATTGTATGTTAAGGCTTAAAAAAGTATTCTTAAAATGAACATCTTAACTAAAATCTTAACTGTGTCATTCCTCTCCTTAGCTCAATTCAGTGGTGACCAGATCAAATTCACATCCATTAAAAAACCCTACTGTATATCTCAGAAGTTCTCCTAAATTACGTTGTCAGGAAATTATTTTGAAAACTATTTTTTGGTTCAAAGCATAGATGAACTCCACCAAGTGTAAAGGTTCATAGGAAAAATCTTAAAAAAGCTAAAAATGCCAAAATATTGTCTACTTCCATAAATAAATTAAAGATGCTCACAGATATTAAACAATATTTAAATGAACTCTATTAACTGTGGATATAAAAGTGCTTTTAAGGACGCTGAAAAAATAATCCAATGATGACTGAAAAGGGTCACCTCTGATGAATTGTATACAAAAATACTATAACAGATACTGAAAAATTTGCACATAAAAAATTCAACAAAAAATGTTGAAGGATTTAGAAAAATGATGACACAAACAATGGATGAACAAACAGAAATGCTCTTTCTTATAGACACTCCAACAGTGTCATATCCAGCCCAGCGAGGGTCTGAGGAATGGACTCATAATACATTTTTTTCCACTTGCTAACACACAAAATGAATAATTTGGCTCATTGTGTCAAAACTCAACACACAAGAATGCTTTACCCAACACTTGAAGATTAACATTGAACTGCCATGTCAAAACTGCATTCTGCAATCAAAACTGCCATTCTGCAATCAAAACTTAACACTCTGACTTCAAAAGGCCCTCTTCAGATCGATAGTTAACACACATGCACATGAACAATAAACAGTCAAACAGACAAAACACACTGGTCAACTTTGCTCAAGACACTTCTGTCATTTGTAGTTTTTAAACCGTTTTTATACCCGAAACCAAGCCTCAGTGATACATTGTACAGGTAGTAAAACAACTCCCATTACAAGTCAGGGATCACTCCATCGATTGGGGTCGGGCCACGTCACCTCGTCCACATCACAGGCGATGTTCTCCCTTGCCAGGCAAAGGGAAAATATCGCTGGGTGTGGCGTATCCACCCGTGGATCGAGCCCACCTAGATGTTTCCGCTTGCCTCCTCCATTGCTCGCAGGAGCCGCAAGCGTGCATGTGTAGGCGGTCATAGACCTTCCACCGCCATGCTGAAAATAATTCCCCTATCAGGTTGAGGACCGGGAAATAAGGAGGCAGGTACAGCACCATGAAATGGTTGTGGTTGGCGAATTAGTCCCAGACCAGAGCAGCCCGGTGGAAACTGACATTATCCCAGATGACAACGAACATGGGCTGCCCTGATTGGTCCTATGTGACTGCGGCATGTAGTGCATGCAGAAATATCAGTATGTGTGCAGTGTTGCAGGGACCCAGGGTGGCATGGTGATGGAGGACCCCCTGACCACTAATGGCTGCACACATATTGATGTTGCCCCTGCACTGCCCAGCAACATTCTCGATGGCCTTTGATGATCATGGCCCATGATGTTTCAGTCCCAATGTCTGGTTTTTACCAGAGTCTCTTCCTCTATCTCCTCTCCCTCTTCCCTCTCCGTCTTTTCCTCATTCTCCTCTCCCTCTTCCCGTCTCTTCCTCATCTTCTCCTTCCCCTTGGTCCTTCAGCCTCCATATTCACGATTGTCTCACGACAGGTGCTCACACCTGAATTATATAGTGACTGATTGGTGTTCAGTTACAGGTTAAGTGTTTTACGATGTGTGCAGGAGTGTTGCTAATGTCATGTTTGTTTTAACTATTGAATGGACGTGCTGACTGCAGAGTGTAATCATTAGCCAAAGTGTTTAACACATGCACGATGTGTGTAGTGTTTTGCCCCGTGTGTTACAGAATTGTTTACGGTGCCATGCCGACATTGTGTTTATTCATTTGGTACATGAGTGTACCAAATGCATGCAAACGTTACAGTTTCGACTCTTTGTTATGAGCATTTACTTTTATTGTTTTAGCAATCGGGAAAAACTGTAATATGTAGATAGATCTTGTGTTCATTGTGGGTATATTGTGGTGGGGATGTTCTGTGAATGATTGCGTATATATCTGTATGGTTATTATGGGGGATTTATGTACATTGGATATAGTAATATGTTAAGTAAATGATGTAGGTGCTATGTAGGGGTGGCGCCTCTCCTCTCATTCACCTGGTACTGGTCGGGAATTATTATGTTTAATTATCTGATTTATTTCTGCTGGTGAATCAGTCCCTATATTAGTCTGATTGAAAGGGAGTTGCGGTTCATTGGGAATATCAACTAGGATTATTGAGGACTGTGACTGATGTGCTGAAGTCCAGGAGAATGGTACTGTCTTGTTTCTTATGTTGTGAATAGAGAGTAGTTTTGTTTGAGTTTTACGCATACGCTCTGCATGTATGTCCACGCCACGTTAGAGCATGAGTATAGAATATATATCCTTTATCGTAGTGCGTCTCACAATCCATGTCTCCTACAACTAAGTTCCCGATGTACATGTGTCCTGGCTACAATCAGTAAATATTCAATCCATCATCTACCTGCCTTGGTTTCCCTCTCTCTCTCCACACACCTCAAAATCATGACAAACACGATACTAGTTGTACCTAAAACACTTCAGAGAGAGGCAAACATGAAGGATCAGGCATCCTTTCTCCAGCAGGTGCCGGCCTCTGCAAATATTATATTTTATAATGTATATATTTTTGTATATTCCTGGAGAGGAAATGTACAGAACGGTGAACACCACCACTATCACCAAAACGTGCATACACCTGCTAGTTGTGAACTCACTAAATAGAACCTATGCCATTTATAATGAATGTAGAGAGCAACTGTACTTTTCATAACTAGCATACGTTATCAAAATACTGGTGTTTTGACATACATCCTCCATGTAGGTTATCAGTGAAGTTACATTTGCTAGAAATCCGTAGTAAACTAGCAACAGTGTTGGAAAAAGTAGCTTGTACAGTTACATTCCACTTCACAAGTTCACAAGTTTTGAAAAGTCCCTAATTAAGACAAAATTATCAGGTCAATGGAGTTCATATATACTGGTGACCATGATTGATATTTTCTTTAATATTTATATTTGTTTTATAGGTTACTTTTAAGATATGAACTCCATTTACCTAATCAATTTGTTTTAATTAGAGACTTCCCAAAACTTGTGAACTCAACATGTAACTGGAATGTAACTGGAATGTAACTGGAATGTAACTGAAATGTAACTGAAAAGTAGCTTTACCCAACACTGACTAGCAAAGTAATAGTCGCTAGCTAGCGATAGCTTAGTAACAGCAATGAAAAGTCCAATAGTACTGTAGGTGATGTACAATGCTAAATGACTTACCTCTATACTTGGCTTTCTTTTTATTTTCTCTGTATTCGTCCCTGTGCACTGGGTTTAGACCTCTTCATTTTGGGAAACAATCTTTGTGAAGTATGCAGCTCAGCACTTGCCTAACACAACAAACCTGAGTTGTGGCAACCCCCCCATTAGGAAATGGTCAGCAATAATCATCAAGTCAATCTAATAATCACGTTGACAACTAAACGTGTGGCTGCGGGGGTGCCCTAGGATGATCATGTTGAAATAAATTTAATAAACATGTTTAATTTCGCTTGTCATCATATTCTATAATTAATGGGAAGTAGACACTAGAGGGCAACACTACAGGGTGCCCCAAACAAATGTGTCGCCCTAGGCAATCTCCTAGTTCACCTATAGCAATCGCCGGCCCTGCCTCCATCTGCATTTGAACTCGCAAACTCCGGGATGAAAGTCATGGATTTATACGCCCATCCACCATCCCCGACCTGAACCAAAAAATAATGCTATTTAAATACTACGCCATGATCTTCATATGTTCACAATTTACGTAATTGGGTTTTTAAATATAGTTCCCTACGAACGTGATATATTTGATAATATTTTGATTAGCCTAAATCCCTACCCAAGCTCTTCACTCTGGCCTCTGTTCTCTTTGCAGTCCCAAACCTACAGGAGGACAGAACCCACTCAGCCCAGTACATACTCTCTTCTGTTCTGAAACCTTAATGGCAGAACCTGTTTCTTTTTTAAGGGAGGACAACATGTTGTTTCAATAGAAGAATAAAAAAAGCATGTCAAGGTTCTGGAAATATATTGGTGCAAGACAGCTTCATGTGTGTTTTCTAGTTTCAATACAAGACTACTAGTAGTGCCATTCTCTTTCCAAGTGGAAGGTGCACAAAGTAATGTAAACAATGATTTCAATAAGTTGGTGTGTGCTGCCAAACATCCGGAGCATTATTTGAGAACAGGACTTCAGCCATAAGTGCTTCCCCACACAGATGCATTTAGCTAATGGTCCTTGTCCCTGTATGTCTATTCTACTTCACTTTTATTACTGCCCCACGATATGAAATGTCTGTAGACACTATTAGCTGTCCAGTTGTCTGGCAGAACTTAATGAGCACCATGACTTTGACCACATAGATTTTACATGTTGGCTTTGCCTATACTATAGAGTATTTTTGCTCAGTTTTTATGACAGAGAGTTTGAGCTTCCTGTCAGGTTAAAGCTTTTATCTACTAGGTCTACATCTTCTGTAAAGCTACAGTAGCTAGTGTTAAGGTCATCGGAAAACAAATCTCTAAGTCTAACCCATATACTGGGGTCACAAAACTTTACACCTTTGAACATATGCTGTTGGGGGCATTTTCTGGGCATGGTTTGTGTCAACTTAGTGGGAAGGGTCATTGCAAATCATTAAAGTGTGATTTTGAAGGGACATACACCTTTATCCCACGTGAAACAATTCTGTCTATTCCTGTCTTGTGTTTTTGGCGTATACTCATTACTGTGCTTAAATGTAAATGCACATCTTTATCAATATTTTAAGAACAAATTACCCCAGTAAAAAAAGTATATTTAAATTATACTCCAGTATTATACTTCTAGTATACTTATGTTTAACCATAAGTATGTATTCAATGTGTTTAATTATATTTGAAGTATACTTTCAAAATATACATACCAAAATAATATATTAGAAGTACATTTAGGATAAATAAAATACATTTCAAGTACATTTAAATATACTTTTTTTACTAGGGTATAAAGTTAACCATGCTAAATAGTGAATGTAACCAAGCATTAGAGAAACCAACCACCCCTGTGTTAAATGAAAACCCTCCCCAAATAAGTTTAACAGCCAACGCACATTGTAATTCCTAACAATTTCATCTCTACTTCTGTGCGAGAGGAACCAGTTTGAGTAGTGAGACATGTTTTGGGAAAAAGAAAATGGCACATTTCCGTACTAAACAAATGGCACGGCAGCTGAGTGCACAGAATGCAAACAACCGTACATGCTTAATTTACACTAGTCATTGTAATTCAACCACAATTGATTATTTTAATTAAATCTGCCTCTTAGCACAGGTCCATGAAGGGTCTTTAGGCAGCTATGATATGCCCAGTTATGTGGTGCCCACCCGATAGAGCAGGAGAGGATTAACCAGCCCTCAGGGGCTAGCTTCTCTGTTTTTGACTTTGTCCTGTGTGACAACTGCTGATATTAAAAATGCTTATATGATATATTGTATTGATTTGTGGCAATGAATGATATGCTAATCATTTTGCTAGCTATAAATGTGTATACGTCTTTTAGCACTGACTGTATGGGAATATTTTGAGTGAACTCAACAATTTATTAATTACTTTGATTGCTACTTACCAACCTGTGTCCCTCTGGCTGCCATTCAGAAAGGGCTTTTTAGCAACTCTACTGCAGCTTGGGACTTAGCCAAGACTACAGACAGTATAACTACTGTATCCTTGCACACAGAAATGCCAAAGACAACATACAGTCTTGTCAGATCCTGGTCAACTTCAATCACCGTACAGCATTTTGATCAACTGCATCTCAGTCTCAGATCCCTTCAATGGGTGGTGAAAACCATAGAAATACAATGGATAGAAAGGCCATTGAACTGCTTGGCGTGGTCATTCGATAAGTACACAACAAAATGGCGAATGTTGTTAGTTGTCATGGTGACAACACGCAAATCAATTTAATGCAGAAGTAGGCTGCTAGATCTTTGCAATGGAATGGAACACGTAAAAATGGCTTCCGCTCTGACCATTCTACTACATTGATTTGAATTGGAATGGCCTTTCTATACTTTCAATTTCTATGGTGAAAACCTTCCAGTTCTATGATCACAACATTTAATTTCTCAAACATTACCCATACAGTAATATACAGTGCCTTCCCAGTTGGCTGTCGACAATAACATTTTTCAAAATGCATGGCATATTGAAAGACAGTACACTGCGAATTAGTCTATATTGCAAACGTATTCAATAACTATGGTAGAGCTTTCAATAGGTAAAGATGGAGTCTGACGTAGCAGCAGAGGAACATTTTAAACACCCATCTGGAAATGTAGTTCAGTACCTTTTCTCATAACTTATCAACGTCCTATCATGGAAGCTTGGACAGCCAGATTGCATTTTGTTCATGTTAGATAGGAATCAAATATTCATTAATAATAATAAAACATTTACAGGAACCTGAATAATAATAAATGAGTGCTTCATTCTTCGACTGGGCAAACATTTCAATGTTTAGATGTGATGTATTAACAAAATCTACTTTTTACAAATCTAATATAAATCTAAATATCATAAATCTATTAAACTCTGAACTGACATGTAAACAATGTTATTCCATAGAGCATTAGTGGTAGTGCAACATCTCCACCAGATAGAGCATTAGTGGTAGTGGGACATCTCCACCAGATAGAGCATTAGTGGTAGTGTGACATCTCCA
>JACXGM010016713.1:0-20261 GCA_016801145.1 Umbra pygmaea | reverse complement strand
TCTTTCTCTGTCATCAAGGTTGTCTCTGTTTATTAGGTCTGTTTCTTTCTCTGTCATCAAGGTTGTCTCTGTTTATTAGGTCTGTGTCTTTCTCTGTCATCAAGGTTGTCTCTGTTTATTAGGTCTGTTTCTTTCTCTGTCATCAAGGTTGTCTCTGTTTATTAGGTCTGTGTATTTCTGTCTGTATATTTTATGACTCTTTACATACCTGGAATGTTTTCCAAACACAATGGGCCTGTCCATGGACCAGTCACTCTTCATTGACAAACACTCTGACAACCCAGTGTCCTTTGTAACACTGTGGAAAGTGAAACAATAATTATTTCATTTCAGAATTAGATTTTGACTGAGCACAATGGTGTTTTCCTTACAGTACAGGTTTAAATCTTCACTTACCTGGAATCTTTTCCCAAAACTGTGGTCCTATCCATAGACAGGTCATGGTTCAAGGACAGACATGGTGACAACCCTCCCTCATGGCTAATGCTGTGGAGATGTTTGGGTGAGCATTATTAAAAATGTACCAATACACAGGATCATATACAGCGAAACTCAAAGGTACATGTAAAGAAATGTAAACTGAAGATGCTTTCAAAAATAATGAAGTTGAAAATTCCTAAATATAGAACAAATACTATGAAGAGAAAAAAACATTCAGTGAAAAGAATTATCAACCTTTTAGTTTGATTGTCCTTCACCCAGTTTAATTCCTTTACACCCATTTGTTTCAGTGAACCAGTTTGGTTCTATCACCTCCTTATGTCATTGTCATTTCTCCACCTCCTCTTCCTCTCCAACTTTCAAAGTTACTGGTCTACTATCCACCGTTCCTAACTCACCACCACCCCAGAACGCACAACCCAACGCGCCTTAATCGCTCACTGCACACCTGTTCCTCATCTCATCATCACACCTCTACAAATACCCTGGACTGATTAGCGTTTGTTGTTCAGATTTGTTTCTACGTATCGTTCTGTTTGTCTTTAGGTCTTGACTGTTACTAAGTATATATTTACCAGTAAAATTCTCACTACTGCTCTGCATTTACTATTGTCTCCTTCCTGCAATAGACAATACAGTTATTGATCATTAGCACCTGTTTGTTAGTTTTGTTTCAACATGCATTTGCCTGCATACCTACTGTACAAGGTAATCAGGTTTTTATCTGAAAAATGGTGTATTAAATAATACAGCTCTGGAAAAAATTAAGACACAACTGTACATTTTTCTTAAATCAACCCCATTGAAAACCTCTCGATGGAATGTGATCAAGAAGATGGTCACAAGCCATCATAAAGTTGAGTTGCCTGATTTTTCGCGACAGGAGTGGCATTGTCACCCAACATCAATAACTGATGGAGACGCATACAAGACAATTATTATTTTATACAATTATTATTATTCCACCAAATATTGATTTCTGTACCCTCCATATGTTAACCCATTATTATTGTGTTGTTTATAAATGAATATGAACTCATTTTCTTAGCATTATTTGAAATCTGACAACACTGCATCTATTTGTTATTTTAACCATGTGTCATTTTCTGCAAATAAATGAATGACAATAGGGTTAGGGTCAGCCTGTCAGTGCTCAGACCATACACCTCACACTGCATCAAATTGGTCTGCATGGTTGTCATCCCAGAAGGAAGCCTGTTCGTAAGATGATGCACAAGAAAGCCTGCAAACAGTTTGCTGAAGACAAGCTGACTAAGGACATGGACTACTGAAACGATGTCTGCTGGTGACCCTTTGGAGGTGTGGTCTTGGCAACGTGGGTGGGATGGAAGCATGCTTACTTGCTCCTGCCCAAGGTTTTCCTTGTGCAGGACCACGTCTCTTGTCCCCCCCCCGTCTCAGCCCCAGATGTTATGCTGCAATAGTTTATGTGCCGGGGGACTAGGGTTTTTCTGCCCCCAGAAGAGTCACAGAGGTACTAGACTCAAGGTATGCCCACTCTAATGTTCTTGATGTCATGTTCATCCTAGGAGGACCCTATGAACATATGACAGGACCATGTGGCCTGATGACTCCTTCCTGTCCCCTTCCGGTGCCCAACCCACTGCTGTGCTGGTGCCCACGTCACTGCTGTTGGTAATTGCATTTCTGCCTAGTGGCGCCAGCTTTCATCTCCAGGGGGCTTTACGTTCTGCAGTCACAGCCCACCCATCTTCATTGTTGGACAATAACTGAACACTGATAAACAAAGTGACCTTATTACAATGGGCTGAGTACCTTCAGATCCTCCACCCTGTTAGCCAGAAGGGGACTGGCCACAACCTTGAGTCTGGCCTCTCTCTAGGTTTCTTCCTAGGTCCCACCTACTAGGGAGTTTTTCCTACCAACTTTGCATCACTTGTGTTGCTTGCTCTGGGGGTCTCGGACCGGGTGTCTGTCAAAGCACTTTGTGACAACTGCTGTTGTAAAAAGGGCTTTATAAAATAAATTTGATTGATTGATTGATTGATTGATTGACTTGAACAAGTTGAATCCACTCATTAGTGTTAGTATTTTTCCTCGCCAGGGGAAAGGGGAACATTTGGGAGTGTTAGGCAAGATGTCCATGGACTTACACCACCGTAGGCTAATTCCCTTGTCTAAACACACCAGGCTAGATCTGGATGGACCACCCACTGTATTTCGGTTAGGGCACCTAAAACGTGTGCCAGGTAAGTTAAGTTCTGTGTGTGTTAGCATAGAACAGGCTAGGGTGAGAACTTTGTATTCTTTCTTTGCTTTGGCTCCGTCTGGCCCCTTTTCCCAAATTATTATTATTTACATTACCTTGGCTAAATAAAAGCCCTCTGTGAAAAAGGTACTTTGATTTCTGTATCCTTGCTTGCACCTATGACTCCATACCTCTTTTGCTGGCCGCAGGGTGGCCTTGGGTAGGGGTTTTGACAACCCACTCCCCTCCTGGGGAGAAGAACATAACACATGGTCTGGGCCTGCATGAGTGCTGCTGGCACTGGGGAGCTACAGTTCATTGAGGGAACCATGAATGCCAACATGTTCTGTGACATAGAGAAGCAGAGCATGATCCCCTCCCTTTGGAGAATGGGCCGCAGGGCAGTATTCCAACATAATAATGACAAACACACCTCCAAGACAACCACTGCCTTGCTAAAGAAGCTGAGGGTAAAGGTGGTGGACTGGCCAAGCATGTCTCGAGACCTAAACCCTATTGAGCATCTGTGGGGTATCCTCAAATAGAAGATGGAGGAGTGTAATGTCACACAATGCAATATGCCAAAACATATTTTTTCAGCAAAACTAAAGATCTGCCGTGGTTATGTCCATAAACTACTGTAGCAACATTAATTGGCTGTAACCTGACACTTGCTTTCACAGCTCACAACAGTTCAAGAGTTATTGCGTATGAGCATGGGTAACTAAGCAACAGTGTAGACTCAGTCCGTGAGCTGCCAAAGTAGGGGTGTCAGGTTACCTGGGCGACTTGCTACTAGTCAATATACAGACATAACCACAGCAAATGTTTTTTTTTGCAGAAAAAATACGTTTTAGAATATTGCATTGTATGACTTTGACAATCAACTAATGTGGACTTCACTGGAAAACGGGAAATAAACAGAGGTTCTTCTTTGGCTCTCAACGGAGGCGGTTGCATTTTCTCCCTCTCCCTTCCCTTATCTTCCCTGCTTGCTCTTGTCTCGTCTTTGTCCTGTACTCTGAGAGCCTCTCGCAGCACTGCTCTCCAAACTAAGGAAATTATGGATTTGATCAACTGGTCTCTAAACGCAATTGACACCATTTTCTCGACGAGAAGCTTGGGTTCGGGGGAACCTGACTGTCCTGCCGGAACGTATGCAGCTGGCTACACGATGGACGCATGGGTCGTGTGTCTGGCGGCTCTTTCCGTGGAGGACGTTGAAGATATCTACCTATTCGGAACCATGATAACAGGTTTTCTGCTGATGGGATTAGGCATTGCCCTGGTTTATTGTGAAATTAAGAAGACGGTGACAGTTGTTCATAGCCCCACAGGGCTGCCCGTCATGATTGAAACAGTGGGCAGAGCCGTTTGCACTCAGACTGGGTCTATAGACCATAAGTTGGTTAACATCACGGAGAAGCTCACAGCTTTGCAAAGGAAAGTGGATCGTTTAGGAGACCAAAATGGACCAAATTGACTCAAGAGGGACCAGACGTGCAGATTGGAATGCGGCTGTTTACCCCAAGAAGTCAACACATCTTATCTTTTCGGCTCCCCCACAACCAACCACTGGCCTTGGACAAGGCACGGTTGGAATAACATATTCTCCCGGACAGCGCTGCAGTGAAATGCTCTTGTTTTTGTTCCCTCCCCCCATCACCAGACACCTGGTGATTGTGACTCTGTCTGGGACAGGACCAAGACTGCCCCGTATCGACATCCTACGGACTTGTCACCTTGGGACTGTTGCCAGACACAGAAATCTCCAGGCATACACACACACACGAACTCTCACACATATGTACAGATACACCTCCCACCCCCGCACCCCCCGCCTTCGCAGCTTCATACCCGCCAGCCTGATAAGACGGGTCTATGGATAGCGCCTACGAAGGCTGCAATCCAAGATGGCTGCCTGTCTGGCTGGTTACCTCATTGCCCTTTTTCCCGCCCCCACCACCCCTGTTGCAAGTCATGTTCAGAGTGTACTCACTGTGCTTGGTGCTGAGGTGTTTTTTTTTCATGTTACCACACTGTACCCCCGAAGGGGTATAATATGGGGCTTCCTTTCTTTTTTTCCCCTCATCTCTCCTCATGTAATGCTGTATTGTTTTTCTAATCCCTGTCTTCCTGTCCTGTCTACCCGATGTGATGTTTTGTTGTATGGACAGGCTGATGGCTAATTTCACTGGTCACTTCTGGCTATGTGACAATAAAGTTTGATTTGATTTGAGGTATGTACACTGGCTGATTTTTCAGATTCGCTGTGTTTAATATAAGGAAGTACTGTACATGGCTATATGCACTAGTAATGACATTTAGAACATGTTTAGAGGCTAACAGAATGTTTCAAAATTGCCCAGTAAATGATTAAAGGGTGTGCATATATATATTTATTTTTTATGCACTTTGAGATTATTCTTTTATAATGAAAACTACTTTACAAGTGTCATAAACTATTATTATTATTTTTGTTTTACAAGAACAAAATAAAGCATCTCTTTTGGACAAGGAATGTTCAGATTTATAACAATCCCTGAGAGAACACAATTTAAAAGTATTAAATTATAACAAATATTACCTAAGATTCCTGACATTCTTCAGAGAGCTCTGTATCAGCGGTAGTCCTTCTTTTGACACAATGCAGTCTTTCATGTCCAAGCCAACCTTAACCCCTGAAGAGTGATTGATCACATATGAGACTGCACAGCAATGGTGAGGGTCAAGATGTTCTCCACTTAGGTCTAGATGATAGTCCAGTTCATCCAGAAGAAGATGACAGGCATCTGCAGACTGAGATTCATACAGGCACTGGCATAAAAACAGAAGATCAAACTCAAACTCAAGAGGATCACCTTCTGCAAAGTCTTGATTTGTTTCAGTTTGAAGAAATGTGTTCACCAGATCTTTGATGAACCAATCTGATGTCTTCTTGATCTGTTCAGCTGGAACTAGACCATCTATCAAAGTTATATTCCTTACATTTAGAAGCCCACATAGGAAAGGAACTAAGTATTTTATGTGTTTCCATTGTTCAGTCTGGCACTTCTGTAGAACATCTCTGATTTTGTCTGGATTCTGTAAAAGCCAAAGAGCACCAAAAAACTCCTGCATTGTGTAGTGGAGAAATGCACAGTAGGTGTCTGACGCTGTGGGTGCCACCTTAACCATAAGGGCCCCTAAGAACTCAAACTGAACACTGCTGTCATCACAACTCAGTGCTGTTAAGTTCATTGTTTTTTCCTCTGTTGCTTGAAAAGACATTTTTGCTAAAGACAACATCTTCTCTCTGTATTCTATGAGAAACCCTGGATCTTTCAGCTGATTGCCACTGTGTTTTTGAATGCAGTGACGGAGGATGTTGATGTACATATTAGTTGTCGTCCATGGCTGCTCAGAAGGCTCTGTTGTATTATAATAAATGCAAGCAACCACCATCAGTGCATACATTGGGACATGGCACAGACTGAACAGCTCCAGGTTGTTTATAACACTTCTCAATGAGTCGGGCTGAGACCTCAGCATCTTTGCCAAAAATGCACGAATTGACGCATCACTAAAGCCTTTCACCTCCACTCTGAACGAGGCCCAGTCTGTCAGAATGTCATCAGATTGAACCTCTGGTCTACATGTGATCACAATCTTTGCATCAGGGAGGAGGTCCTTGTCCACAAGTTTCTTTACTACTGAGTTAGATATGTCTGTGATTCCGTCAAAAATTATCACAACATTTTCAGAGTTCTTTTTAATATCCAGTAAAACTTCTTTACTTTCTTCTGGCTCACTGTACATTTTAAAGAGAAGCTCTTCTAGACTCTTGGGATTGTTCAGTGAAATTTCTCTCACATCAAAATAAAACATGTAATATACATCTGTGTGTATTTTCTCCACCCAAAGTTTCAACATTTGATGAACAACTGATGTCTTTCCAATTCCAGGTTTTCCAACCAGCAGGATGTTATTCTCCCGAGTTTTAAGCAGGTCAACGGGAGATGTTTCCTGTTTGGCCAGGGGGATAAAGCTCTTTAGCTTTTTAGGGCGAGCTTTCTTGCATTTCTTGCCCTTCAGTTTTATTTTAGAGAGAGATGTGTGCACATCTGTATCTAACACCAGAGGCATGTAGGGGAAATTCACATCCTTTCTGCAATTTTCTGGTAAGAGACCACAGCTTTGTCTCCAAGCATCTTCTGCAATCTTTAGTGCTTTACGTTTCAGCTGTCTCTGATATCTCTGACAGGGATTTGATCCTAAAATAAGAGTATTAAGAAAAATAATGTAAATGCACATATTATTCATGTATCTCTACTATGGAACCAAAGAAAGTGTTGTAAAATTACTAACATACATGTGCATAGAGCACACTAAAATAAATGACCAACTGTCAATACATATTTGCCATTATAAAATTGTTTTTTATGTTCTGTACACTAAATGTATACTCTATGATTACTTACCAATAGGGTAGTCTGTCATCTCTAAGTCTTCCCTGAAGGGGAAACAACTGATCCATTGTTGTAAGTCAGGATCATCTAAGGTCGACGTCCTGGTGTTTTCCAGAACCTTCAGTAACTCGTAACATGCTGCTTCTCCTTTTGCTGTAACCAAGTCCAGTATTTCACTGGTTTGGTCAAGACAGCCAACTTCCTTCTTGTGCAGAACATTGCACTGGAACAGGATTTCCACAATAAGGGATGGATTCTGTAGCTTTCCAATGAGAAGATTCCTTCCATGTTTAACATGCTCTAAAGCAGATTGACTGGTACAAGCCATGTCACTGGTGTTGTTTCACCACATCACAGGTATGTTACAACTCATAGGACATCTGAAAAAGAATGCAGTCACAGTCAAATAATGAATGGGTTAATTTCAGATTATTTAGTGATGATTACTATACTTCATACAACAATAACACCTATCGTGTGTTATTTTGAATGTGTAGGTAGACTAAATAGCCTAAACCCTATGCATTACACATCTATGTAAGTTATACCAAAGTTTTTTGTAGGTAATAAATATACTACAGTGTTATTTTGAATGAATGGGCACATTTCCAATAAAACAATTAAAGCCCCAATCAGAAGCAAACCCGCAACCTCCAGATTCAGTCAGCCAATCAGCACTATGGCAGAAGCTACTGTAGCGTTGCACATGAACTTTGACCCACCGCTTTGATTGGACCATGTTGTTTACAGTAAAAGCTCTTTAATATTTCCAGCATATAGCACATAAAAATACAGTTGCAATGAAAATGAGTCAACCCTCATTAAAAAATAGGGTTTATTGTCAAAATGCACAGACTTTCAGCTGTTTGCAATGAACAAATCAAACAAAAGCAATAGAAATTGCTCAACACATTGAATTCATCAAGTGGTTTCCACAAATCCAACTGAAAATGCAACTCATTATGGGTTTTCCAGTGTCAAATTTATTCAACCGCCTGAATCGAATCCCTCACAGCACAAATATGCCAAACAGGTGTTGTATCAAATGCACAGGATGCAACTAATCAAGGATTCCAATTTGAAGGAGTTGGTTGCAGCACTCAAACTTATCAAGAATATTATTGAACTGGAGGTCATGAGGAATGAACTAAGATTCCTCAGTAACACTGCCAGAGGCTGGTGTCTGGTTATGCATCTCATTTGCAACAGGTCTTAACAGTGAAAGGGTGCTCTACTAAGCATTAAAGACGCTTGCCATGAAGGGGTTGAATAGTTTTGAGACTGGAGAAGTAATTATCATTTGCATTTGCAGTTGAATTTGGGGAAACCACTTGAAGCATTTGTTGTTGTGTGCATTTCAATTGCTTTTGTTTAATATTTTCATATTGAATTTGACAATAACCCTGATTTGCAATGGACGTTGAATAGTTTTTAATACAACTGTGATCAAGTTAAAAAAAAATCCAACAATAACACAATTATTTCGTTTTTAGAAAATAATCCTTTGTTGCCATTAACTTATCTTGCCAAAAAGAGTAATTTAGTTGTCCCCATTGTGGAACAATTTCTATGGTTCCCAAAAAAACCTTTTTGGTTCCAGTGAGAACCTAAAGCTCTAGAAAAAAAATCAACAGACCACTGCAATTTTTTCTTATATCAACACCGTTGAAAACCTCAAGAATGTGATCAAGAGGAAGATGGATGATCACAAGCCATCAAACAAAGCAGAGCTGCTTGAATATTTGGTCCAGGAGTGTCATAAAGACACACAACATCAATGTGAAAGACTGGTGGAGAGCCAAGACACATTTATTATTATTATTATTCCACCAAATATTGATTTCTGGACACTTTTAGTATTACATATTAGTATTATGTTGTTTATAAATGAATATGAACTTATCTCCTTTGCATTATTTGAAGTCTGACAACGCTGGATATTTTTGTTATTTTGTGTTTTTGTTGTGATTTTCTGCAAATAAATGCTCTAAATAATTATATATTTTTAATTGAATTATGTCATTTTACCCAAACACATATCATTCCTATGAATAGTAAATCCAGATAAACCTTTTTTGCAGTGGTCTCTAAATTGTCTTGAGCTGTGTTGTTACATTGAACTTTAAATGTACATATAGAACGAAATGTCTATTTTGATCCATCCATCCATCCTCATTCGCGGGGGCAGCAGGTATACTATATTGGGGCTTTTTTTTTTTTTTTTACCGCACATGTTTCCATCTGTCATCATGCTGGAGAGCAGCTCTACTATATATCAGAGGGAAAACATATCAGGTACTTTCCTTGAGGATTGTATATAAAATTTCCCTTATATGCATTTCTAACATCGTTACATAAAAATAGCAATGAGAATAATGATTTTAATGATTTTAGTTCTTAATTTCCTGTTTCAACAGAAAATGCAATGTGGCATCACAGGTCTGTATATGATTAACTGTTGTGAACTTTAGGCGCCGGTGTTTTGTGTGTAACAAAACTCGACATAGGTAAACATTATCTAATATGAATCGCTTTTTTCATATTTTTAAAAATCAAGAAATACATTTCCAGCTTTATAAGCTCTGAAAGAGGAAGTAGACTACCGTTCTCACCAGTGAAAATCTACACCCCTTTTAATAAAATTACTCAGATGAACACGAGTACACAGAATATACAGACAGATGGCAAATTATAGGAAAACCAACATAAAGTGCCTCAGTAAGGTGTTGGCCACCAACGAGCCACAAGAACAGCCTAACTGTGCCTTGGCATGGATTCGACGAGTCTCTGAAATTTCCAAAATATATTCCTCATTCAGTGTTGTGGTAGAGGACAGCGCTGTCTAACACGTCAGTCCAAAATATCTTATAGGCATTTGATTGGGTTACTGTGAATTTTCATACTCATCATTCGGTGACCCCTTGTGTTCTGTAGATGGTGGCATTGTCATCCTGGAAGAGACATTTCTCACCATGAAGGAGATGAAGGAGATCACTCACCATAACATTGTAATGATCTGCAGTGACCTTCCCTCTAAGGGGTCAACAGGACAATGCCCCCAACAACAACATTCCTATGTTCCTCCACTCATATATTAAGCTCATTCATTTGTCGCCGGCTATATGTTTCATTGTTCTTGCACCTATTCACTGACTTCAAGGCCATCTTGGTGAATTTTTCTAGTCCCTTATGTGACCAGGTTAGAGGTCACCAGAATCTGAAGCTCTCAATGGTGATGTCCTCTGTCATCTGGCCACTAGAGGGCTCTGTGGAAGCAGCTTTATGCTACATTCAGACCAAATGCAAATTGAGCGTGAAATTTGCTTTTATCACGTCTAGTTGGACGCTTCAACAAGTTGAATCCACTGGCGTGTCCAAATCGAATAGAACGTGCGAATAAAGGGAGTGTTTGAAAAGAAATAGACGCGCGTTCGAGGCTGAATTGAGGTGTTGGGAGAGTGCGCACCTGCTCAGGGGCGGCGCCAGGCATTTTCCCCCAATGAGACATAAACAAATCACCATACTCTTAAAACTATGAATAAGGGACAGCACAATTAATGTGTTAATATTGCTCTGACACATTTTGTGTCAAATGTTCAGCATTGTAAAAATTCCAAAGTAAAAGTACAAGGCTGGGTTCATCCATTTTGGGAAGTTTTTAATTAAAACCTATGACCAGGTAAAGGACATTATAAATAATCATTGACCATAAGGAATACATTTGACTCAATTATCAAGACTGTTTAGGTGTGAACTCCCTTTACCTGGTCATTTTGGTGTTAATTAGTGCTGGGAGAGGGCACATCCAGGTTGTAAATGCAGATTTATAAATTCATAACAGCATATCATGGCTCTATCAATTATATATTCTTAATCTGACATCCTCTGCTGATTGGAATTGTATTCATAGAGCAACTTGTGAAATTGGAAAAATATTATTATTTCAACAATTTGAACGCCACCTCGCACCCCTTTAGTTTTTATGATATATGGAGACAGCCTCTAAAAGTAATTAACCTGTTCTTTGATTTTGTTTTTCTAACACAACACTGTACAGAAACGGTGTTCTTATACACTAAAGCTGGTTGTCTTTACATTAGAATAATAATCTTTCATATAATCTAGATTTAGATATGGAATAAATAGCATTTAATACAAAATTAATATGTCTCTGTCACATCCAGCCCAGTGGGGGCTGGTGTGCATGGACAGAGTCATGGACTCTTTATATGTTGCTTAGTTTCATTTGTGTTTATATTGTTTGGTTATTTCATTGTGTTTCTTCCTTATAACTTTAGTGCATGGTGTTTGAGTTGATCCTTTAGTTATGTGTAATGTCCCTTTATGTTGTTGAGTTACGTCTCTCTCTCTGTTTGGGTTGTCATGACAATAGGGTTTAATAAGGTAGGTACCTGGTAGAACGGCTTGATTAATAATTACATACAGCCATGTTAGATTAGGTAGGTTAGCTTCCTGCATATATAGTCAGCCCAAACAAGAGAGAGTTATAAGTTAACATACGTGACTTATACATGAAGCTGTATATTCCCTGAGCATTTTTTGGAATAAAACATAAACAACTGCCTTCTGCCTGATTTTGAGTCTCCCTCTCTCAACCATAACCCGACTCGTGACAGTCTCATATATTCAAATCAAGTTATGTGATGAAAGATTTGCTTTATTGTGCATTAGAACCACACCAGGCATTTAGTCATATTACAAAATAATTTTTTGAGGCCAAACATGAAATAACATTTTGAACTGAAAAATGTACTATTTACTGCTCACTGCCAATATCAGCCGATCCTTCATGTTGAATGAATGTTGAATAAGTCCGGGAGTTCATATCATATCATGTGACTTCATCATGTGACAGCAGCAAGCAGGCTCCTGATTGGTTAACGTGGCGTGAACAGATTTAGAAGTTCAGATTTTTCAACTCGGGCGTCAGACGTCAATTCGCTTCAAATGCGTGAATGCACAAAAAGCACAAAATGAAATCACTCATGCATAAGGCGTGACAAGTGAAGTCAGAAGCTCAATTCGCCTCTTTCGCGCGTGAATTGGACGCGCGAACGTGGTGGAATTGCGTCCATCGCACCCCGCTAAACGCATCCATTGTGCCGCAGCAACTCCAGATGCGCATAAATGCATCTTTACATGCATAGAAATAACTCACTCCAGACTAGTGATGCTCATATTGACCGTTTAACCGTTAACCGAAAGTAAAACATTTGACCGATTAACACTATCAGTTAAATGGTTTAGAATGTTTTTTTTTGTGTATATATAGCCTATATTTGTTAAAACACATGGCGCGTTGTCACGCGCAACCAGAGCCTGGTGCTTCATTTTGAAAGGTGGGGAGATATAGGTAATGAGGAGCGAAATATACCGGCTGCCTGTTTTGCGTCTGCAACGCATTCATTTAAAAGGACAACCCTTGGACATTTATGATGACTGTGATATTAACTTGCGCTTTCATTTTGTCATGTACAGAAACGTATAACGCTATCGTATTGGGAAGCATGTATTAATTTATTGGCTATAATTCATCATGCTCCTGATGCATTATAGCCGACAAAATAATGTTACCTTAAAAACAACACACACAGTGATTGACAACACACACTTTATTTTCAGAGAGGACCGTAATGGTCATTTCAATGGAATGGGTGCGCTCGGCAGATATTGTATAGTTAGTAACATAACGCATAGCAAGCGTTATCAACATTTTGTTTTGTGTTAATGAAATATAGCCCTTATTTGCAGTAGGCCTCCTGTAAGCAAAAACCTTGTTCCAGATTGTCACCGACTGTTTTCATTCTATAATTTGACAACTCGGTAAACACTGCATCAAGGCTACTTTCCTTTGATTGACAACAGAAAGTGAAAACGTCTGCGACAAATTTTCTGCGACAATATTTTGGATGGTGTGGACTTTACGCCAGTGTAGCTAAGTTGAACCTTAGCTAAGTTGAACCTTCTCCGTGGTGAAATCAAACATCGACACAGCTTTAGTATGAAACTAACTAGTTTCAACGAATTGTTTAGTGTGGACTTTGCACCTGAGTGAACTTATACGCACAGCTGGTGCAACCGGCAGCTGTTGTTGATCTGTTCTGTATGCTGTTTGCACATTAAAAAATAAATCACGATTATCAATATTATCATGGTTTTGTTAAAATGAGATGGAAATGTAAAAAAAAAAACGATACACACACTGAAAACATTTCAACACGTTTTATACTTGAAAATCAACAAACAAATACAATTAGCAGCTATATGCACTTTTTATAGTACTACAGCCTACTATCTGATGTGATATCATTATGACTTCCCCATAAATTGATGCCTGATAATCTTGTTAGAATTAGGCAATAGCTTTACCATCTGCTGAAATAAACAAAAGGGCTAGTTAACAGGATGATTTTTCAACTATGCTCTGAATTTGACTCTGTTGTAATAGCATATTCATGTAACACATACATTACATTATTGCTAATCATTTGATTTTTTGTGATGAACACAAAGTATCATCAATAAACTGTATACTATAAAAATAGTCTTATTCCTGATATTTGGTAGACTACCAGTTGCTGGCAAGAATATTTTTTGACTTATAGGCTAATGTTAACTTATGCAGTGGCTTGAATAGTTAGCCAGTATACTGTGGTTGGTTCACATTGCCTGCTGTTTTTCATCTCTCAGATGAAGGGATGGTGTTGACCATTTGTTAGTGAAGAATTAACTAATTTTTTTCGGATGTCGGGAGCAACAGATGTAAAGCTGAATTCCCACCAGACACGGCAAAAAAATCCCCGTATGGCATCATAATGCAGACACACGTGTACACTGCAATCAACATCGTAATCAATCTTCCGGATCTACGAGATGGTGGGCAACATTGCATACAACTGTCCACGCAAGGTGACTAGCAGTAGCTTTTTCAGTTTAGTATTAATTGACAATATGAAAACTATCTACTGAGCTGTCAAAGCTTGTCTTGCAATCTCACACACACATAGATGAAAGCGACATATTAGCTCTTTCTCTGAGGTAAATCAACTTCCAGTTCTGACACCGTACGGTAAAGCACCGCACAAGTTGGATTATTTCAAATCTTGCGACACACCCGCCGCACCGCATCCACATTTTGCTGGTTCTGGTAGATTTGCCACAGTGGTGCGTATTGCTTCCTATTGAAATGAATGGACTTCCGCCGCAATGCAACCAGTTTGCCGGATCTGGTGTGAATCCATCTTAAGGCGTAGCTACTGAGTGAGGGTGATCAGCACACTAATCGTTTGAATGTTTGGATTTGGTTAGACAGCAATGTCTTTGAATTATACTTGCAAATAAGTTATTTATATTCATTATATGAAATAAATGAACACATCTAAACGTATCTTAATGCCTTTAGCATTTTTATGTGCGCACGATAGACTGTGCTTAATTAAGTCTGCGACCAGAATCGCGACCAGCAGTTCAAACAAACTATGCTACATTGCTGCAGGATGGTAGTGTTATGCAGGGAGCGGAAGCTGCCTTTCCACGCCAGCGTAATTGTCCAGAACCCCTTTTCCAGAGTACGCCTGCTTCTGCCCGATGGGGGTCTTTCCCAGAAACAGCCCCTGAGGTTTTTGAAGCACTTCATAAGCTGAGGGAAGATAATCAGAGGCTGCAGGGACAGGTAATGGACATGCACAGGAGACTCAACACTCATGCTTCCCTTCCAGACTTACCATCGCTGCAACGGACAGTTCTCTCTCCATCCTCTGTGCTACTTTTGCCCTGCAGAAACATGTGTTTGACCACAGTCAGCCGGGAGAGAAGGTTTGAGTGGCTATAGAACAATCCTTTTATGTGGACAACTGTCTGCAGAGCCTCCCCTCCATGGAAGAAGCCCAACACCTGGTTTACAAACTGACATCATTGTTAACTACAGGTGGGTTTGAGCTACGCCAGTGGGCAAGTAACACCCCTGAGGTCAACTGCCTAAAGAAGCCAGATCTGAGAGCAGTAAGTTGTGGCTCAACGAGTCAGGCATCGACCCACAGGAGCTTGCCCTGGGGCTCCGTTGGCTCTGCAAATCAGACACCTTAAGGTATAAATACCGTATGCTGGACCAACCTACACCTACCATGCAAAACATATACAGAGTCTTGGCACGCCTGTACGACCCCCTGGGATTCATAGTTTCCTTCACTATGCGGGCCAAGGTCCTGGTACAGCATTTGTGGGACAAACAGAGAGACTGGGAAGACCCCTTGCTCCCTGAGGATGTTCTGCAGACTTGGCTTAAGTGGGAAAAGGAATTGCAGCATCTCTCCCAGATTCTGCTGCCTCGCTGCTAAGTGAACCCTGATATGGACACTACAAACCTCCAGAGAGACTTACATATCTTTGCTGATGCTTCAGAAAAGGTGTCTGGCTCAGTGGCATATCTGCGGACAGAGAATCTACAAGGATGTGTAGAGGTGTCTTTTCTGACTGCCAGATCCAGTGTGGCTCCTAAGAAGCAGCAATCCATACCAAGACTAGAGCTGTGTGCTGCACTGACTGCTGCACAGCTGGCCACACTACTACAAAAGGAGCTGACTGTGAATGTCCGCAGCGTTGTCTTCTGGACAGACTCCACAACAGTTCTCACATGGCTCCAGTCAGATTCCTGTCGGTACAAGGTATTTGTTGGAACGCGGGTAGCCGAGATCCAGGAGCTGACTGATGACCGGGCCTGGAGATATGTGGATTCTGACAACAACCCAGCTGATGACATTACACGGGGGAAAACACTGCTGGAACTGGCTGGTAAGACTGGATGGAGTCAGGGCCCTGCATTTCTACAACAGTCACCTGAATCCTGGCCCACACAGCCAGCCATTGATGGGTCAGAGAATACTGCTGAACTGAGGAAACCTACTGTCTGCTGCCTCACCACCAGCATACAGACATCTTTGCTACCAAATATCGATCAGTTCTCCTCCTTCAGGGCACTGACAGAGGCTGTAGCACAATCCAGCCATGGGTCGTCAGCGAGTCCGGTCAGTCTTTCTGCTGATGACTACCAAGAAGCAGAGAGAGAAGTCCTGAGACAAGCCCAACAGGACAGCTTTGCTGAGGAGTTCATACTCTTGAGTACCGGTAAGCCAGTAGCTGCTAGCAATAGGCTGCTCTCCCTAGCACCAGAGTATGACAAGACTGTGAGACTGATCCGGGATGGAGGAAGGCTCCGCCACAGTAACCAGCTAGAGCTAGATTCTATCCATCCCGTTGTTCTGGACCCTCGACACAAAGTGACCCAGCTCATCATCCAGGACGTGGATAAAAGACTTCCCCATCCAAGATCAGAGCTGCGGCGCGTGAGGCTGTTAAGCACCACCAGCGCTCCTCCCCAGACTGCCAGAGGTGGAGAGCCACTCCAGTTGTGCCCAGAATGGCTGACCTCCCACAGTCCAGACTGAGGTTTCTGAAGCCCCATTCTTCTCTATGGGTATGGACTGCTTCGGGCCCTATACAGTGAGGGTCGGCCATCGCCATGAGAAGAGGTGGGGTATACTGTTTAAATGCCTGACGACACGCGCTGTGCACGTAGATGTTCTGTCAAGTTTGGACTCCTGTTCTGATGTCTCTATGCCGCTTACTTGCACGAAGGGGTAAGCCAGCAGAGCTCCGGTACTAAATGGTAGACTATAGTAAAATAAAAGGTGCATATTTGTATTGTAATTGTATTTGTTGTTTGTTGATTTTTAAGTATAAAACATGTTGAAATGTTTTTAAGTGTGTGTATCAGGTTTTTTTAACATTTCCATCTCATTTTAACAAAACCGTGATAATATTGATAACCGTGATAACTTTGGTCACTATAATCGTGATATGAAATTTTCGCACCATCCCTACGTCTCACTTCATTAGAATCTTTGTAAACAGCATAATTTCCTGGGGCCATGCAAACCTGTATTACTACTAGTGTGGAATTACTCTACAATATTCACTCATCATGACAGTAAAATAGACCATCCTAAGTCAATCTACTGCAATAATTCCTCTCTCAACCAGTAGAAAATGCTGGGAACACCTGATTATGCATGAAAAAAAAATCAATCAATCAATCAAATTGATTTATAAAGCCATTTTTACAAAAGTAGTTGTCACAAAGTGCTTTGACAGACACAAGATATACCGTCATAGACCGTGAAACTGGTAGAATTTTGAAAAACACCATGATATACATTTTTGGTCATACTGACCAGCACTACCATACATGCTAACAACTAAATCATACCGTTGAAAAGAGGAAGATCAATTGAAAAGAATGAGTGGTGGCTCATCCCTGTGGGTTAAACACAGCCGAAGCTATGGCGCCTCAAAGTCGGTCATGTTTTATAGATGGTCGTTTTTTTTACTAAAAACATTACAAACAGAAAGTAGGAAGTGAAAATGACAAAATAGCAACTCTGCAATGATGTAGGACATCATCCTGCATAATACCAACACTTCTTAGAAGTGAAAAATAGCTGGGATTTAAAGTAGTATTTTACACCTGTAAAGTAGTCTTTTCTGCATAGTTCTTGCTGGAAATGTTCTCACATTCTGTTATGGAATAGTGTTTTTTATTGATTGTATATTTTGAGTTTTATTCACATCTATTATGCAAGTACAATGAAAGTTTATATTTTGCTTCCTAAAATATTTTTACACAATGTAAAATGGAAAATAATGCCCTGTGGAAGTTTTGCTACATTTTCTTTACTGTTTATTCTTTAAGGAGATGCACTGAATTTTGGCAAAATATGGATGTGAAAACTCTTATAATTAGCCTATGTGACAATAAAATTTATTTTGGTTAAAATCAACAAATAATTGTGATAATTAATCGTGATCTCAATATTGATCGAAATAATTGTGATTATCAGTTTGGCCATAATCTTGCAGACCTATTAAAGTGCAATGTGCAGGTTAAATTGATAACTGAATTAATACTTAATGTTGTCAGAAGAGGTCTTTTAAAAACATATATGTAGGAATTGCTAACCTAGAAACCTTAAGAAGGATTTTGATGCAACTATGCCCATTATAAGCCAGGCTCTGTCCCGCTAGCAACGCGTCATATGACTAGGGCTGCAACAACGAATCGATGAAATCGATAAAAATTGATTATAATTTTTGGCAAAAAATGTCATTATCAATTCATTGGATGCATCTATGTTGTTGCTCGCTGTGTGGTGGAGATATGTCACTTAAAAAAAGAAAGAACATTTTAAACTGTCTGATCGAAATCTTCTGTAATATGGCAGAACTTCACTTAAAAGCTATATTGTGTAAGAAATGCTCCCATCTAGTGGTGAAATTGTATATGACAACCAAATAAATATTATTTTCCAGCCCCTCCCAGCAACACAAACTCTGAATAATTTTTTTTGTTTTAATTCATTGCCATAATTATTGTCAATTCACTATAAAGCTAGTGAATTTTAAACAAGTGCAATGGTATTGTGTGTAAAAACAACATAAGCAAAAATAGTATGTTGTACACACAATATGATTAAATATATATTGTCAGTGTCTCATGTGAAAACACGATTACATCTGAAAAACATTCACGAGAGTCTGGTTAACCAAGAGCGCTATTTTTTTTAAACGGAAAATCAGAGTTTGTGTTCCCAGTATGATTTTGTGTTGCCAGGCTAACCGGCTGCCATTACATGTTTTCGAGAATAGGAGTGATCCTCCATCTCCAACAGGCTTTCAAATCTGCCCGGCAGTCATGAGTAATCTCCATGGATGTATTGAGAGAACTCCCCCTGACATTCGTAACAGTCCCACTGAGTGTAAAAGCGCAAAAGGCAGAGCTTGAATTTCCAGGTATGTCCCTCTTTGGCTAATGTATTTTAAAGATGGAGGCAAAGAATGACTGCCGCAATTTGAGTGGCACCTAAGTATATTTTCACTATGTTCTAAAAAAGCTGTTACAAGTATTGTTTTGTAGACATAATTATTTTAACATCTCAGGTCCATCTAAACAAGGAAAAAAATACCTAAATCACAGTCAAAGTCTAAGTCGTTTATTTATCATATGCATCGAAAAACATCACATCATCCTATGCAGAGAAATTCTTTTGACATGGCTCGACACATCTATGCAGTGGGCTTAAAAAGATTACAACAATATAAAGAATTTTTAAAACAATAATAAAAAATAGTACTAATAATAATAATAATACTCTATGTAAATTTGCACCTTACTAAAGAAATGACCATATCTTTAGCACATGTTTTATAGCATACATTTAGGTCTGTTATGTGTTAAAATTGTCAATTTGGAATAACATTTATTTTTTTACATAAAATTATGGAAATATTTGTTAGTCTGTTCATCTGATTCATCGATTAATCGAAGATATAGTCGGCAGATTAATCTATTATCCAAATAATCGTTAGTTGCAGTCCTACATATGATGTAGGCAGAGGCAAATACGAGCTCACACTCTGCTCTCTCATTGCAGTTGTCGATGTAGTTAGAGCAGTGGTGAGAGACAGAGCGAAAAATAAAGAAAGTTTTACAGAAGCTGTAATCGTAAGAACTCAGTTTTGTCATCACCGTTCATTGTAATTTGAGCATGAACTTGACCAGACTACTTCGAGTTTGTCACTTCCGGTCGGTGATTTATAAATACAGATGTTATTTTTAATCACAATTTTCTCTCTAGATATTGTTTTTGGCAGTTATCCATTTCTCCAATGTAGTTGTTTATCATTAATGTACACTATGCTATATTGAGGTGTCCAACCTGCGCATTGCACTTTAAAGTGTTCAGGATCAAACTTTACTGACAGAAATGTTAGAGTGGTCCATTGGTAGGTCAGGGTCTCACTTTACAGAGAACCTACCAGGCTAAACACTGGATACAGCAATCTACCAGGCTAAACACTGGACACAGCAACCTACCAGGCTAAACACTGCTCTTTAAGTTCTGTGTGTTTTCCATTACTGGAAAAACAGGTTTTCCAGGATGCATGGGAACCCTGCAGGAGTGCATACAGGCACATGGTGGCCATACACACTAGTATGTTTAGTCAAAACAAAGGTTATAACTGTATGCCATACACACTAGTATGATTAGTCAAAACAAAGGTTATAA
>JACXGM010016712.1:0-20261 GCA_016801145.1 Umbra pygmaea | reverse complement strand
TAAGGTTAGGTTAGGGGTTTGGGAAAGGCTTAAATCGAATTAACAGCAAGGTTTCTGAGTGGTTAAGGTTAGGTTAGGGGTTTGGGAAAGGCTTACATCGAGTTAACAGCAAGGTTTCACTGTGCGCCAATCGCGGACTTTTCCGTGACCCTGCCACGGATTTTAATCCGTGGCAGGGTCACGGAATTTTCGCCAATTCTGTGGAACTGTCACGGATTCTGGTGGTCTTATTCCGTGGCAGTTTCACGGATTTCTAAGAGATCAGGCTGGACAGCAACAGGACACCAGTAAAGGTTTGGCAATGAGGCAGCTATGCTACGAATGCTGAGCTCCCATACCTGATAGCTCTCTTCAGGTGCATGGGCAAAGGCCGCTCTCTGAGGTCCAGAAAGGGTCCTGACTCATTCTGCACTTCCCCTTGGGTGGGTGAAGAACCCCAGTTGAATGTCGGGCCATTTTGATTGGACGCTACAGACTTACTGCGTAACCTCACCGACTGGCTGGCGCCATGATAACTGTTGCCTTGGAGAGGGCAGGAGGTTGAGAATAGATTCAGAGAACAACCATGAGTGATGAGGAGCCGCGGTCGGTGGATCTTAATTGGGGAGGACGGGCTCGTATTACGCTCGAGAGTCGGGACCGGAGTGGATGGAATGGTGCGCAATGCACAAAACCCAGTGTTTTTTTGTTTTGCACCCTGGGTTTTGTGCGTTGCTCACCATTCCATTCACTCCGGTCCCGACTCCCGAGCGTAATACGAGCCCGTCCTCCCCAATTAAGATCCACCGACCGCGGCTGGATGAGTCTGTTCATGAATTTCTACATTAAACTTTCTTAATCTGTTGTTACATTAGACTTTGTGCAACACATCTCCCTTGGCTTAGCAATGGCATGTTTTGAAAAAGATTAAACTTGCCTGCCAGGGTGACCAGGACGATAATAACTGAACAGATACACATAGGTACTGATATAATCCAAGATAACCGTCCTATAAAACAGTGTGTAACATCCGATCCGGAGCCTGCGCACCACCGGTCTCAATCCCCAGAATACTAGATGTTCACTAAAGGGGGGAGTGGAATCAAACACCCTCACCGGCGCATCTGACAGCACTCTTCTCGTCAAGCACCATATAAAAGCTTCAGGGCTTGTCTAACGTCTTGTGTGTGATTGTTTGTCGCTCATGTTCTGGTGTCGTTGGCTACTTTGCTGCGTTTTTGCTTAATTGTATGTATTGTGAAGGAAGATTAATACAAACATCTTATCTTGCGATTTCCTGCATCTGTGTCCTGCCTGTTATCACACCCAAGACACCTTACAGTGTGTTTGCAAAGCTTACCTGTTGCGGAGGTCTGTCTATGCAGCTCACTCAGCTCCATTAGGCACTCAGTGGATTCGACAACACTAAAATCACCAGTCAGTTCTCTGTCTCTCGCTGCTGAGATATTAATACAGTCCATCCAACACACAAGGCTGGCTCCTTAATCAGGAAGTGATACATATCCAGGAATCATTCACTTGGACTTTGCTCATGCAAATGACCATCTGTGCTAAAGGTACTTCCTTGTATGTTTAACCCATTCATACCAGGACACTGAGAATCCACTCCCCTTAGGAACTAATTAGTTAGTAACTTATAATGACAGGGTGTAACAATACATTTGTGACTATCAGTAAGACCCAGAACTTAATCATGCAAGTATATGTAGTTTGCTTCATTTCAATCCTATCTGCGCACTAAAGCAGCCTGTGGTAGGGTAACCATAGAGACCAGGCAGGGACCAATTAACAGTAGCTGTGCATGTGTAATAGGATACGGGTAAACATCATTTCAGGTCTAACAAGTCTTACAGTAAGAAAAGGCTACCCACATCCTTGACTAATTGAAATCATATATTGTGTGTATAGAAATCATATATTGTATACATACCGTATATAAATGTAATTTGATATACTGGTCCAGATACAGAGGTAATTCCCAGCCAGGTAAAAAAAATATTTTCCAACAACAACGACAACATGGTGAATAACACATTCAGGTTCAAATCAATGTTAGAAATGGCTAGTTTCTTCTCCTAACAGAATCTATTTAAACATCTTCACTCTGCCCTGGTAGCCTCTATTCTTTACATTATGAATGTTTGAACTAAATACCTCAGTTTGTGGGAATGTTAATTAAAAGGTTTGCTGTTTGGTAGTAATGTATTTAACTTGATTTAAATCGACATTCAAAGTCAAAGAAGAAAACATAGACATCTTAAGTGTATTGTCATTGTCCAAGGAACGGATTGCATTCTGGCATAACCTTCATGCTTGCAACATGTCTTTGATCAAGTTATGTATTCATGTCAACAGGATTGTAAAATTAGACAGAAGGACTCAGATCTAAGTAAAAACACAGTCCTTGCCCGTTGAGAGTATTGTGATGTACTGTACAGTACAAATTGGCTATAGGCCTGCAGTACATCCTATTATAATATATAGTTGAGATGTGAGATTTCATGGGGAAGTGTTTGAAACTAAACAAAAGGGACCAGCAGTGTTGTTTGGTTCAACAACATCACTCTTACAAAGGTGATCATTTTTCAACAAATTAAGTTTTTAAACTGGCTGTACATTACCAAAAATCAAATTTCACCTAGACGTAAAACAGTTAGGATGGCATCTGCAAAGACGGGCAGATCACTGTGCAGGAAAAACATGAAGTACTGCATAACAGTGAACCTTTAAAACAACGAAACAGTAATGGAATAGAAACAGAACAGTAATGGAACAGCAACCAATGGAACAGCAACCAATGGAACAGCAACCAATGGAACAGCAACGGTCCATGTTCCTGCGGGAAGCCTTGGGAAATTCCTCAACACTTTATAGAGACACCGACCCTTTAAACAGGAGCCTAAGGTAATAGCTACCTGTGAATCTCAACAATGACACCATATTCCCCCAACCTAATTATTTCCATTATGTCCCCAGTTAACCATCTGAAGGACATCCTGGCTGAACAAGAGAAGCTACACTGTCCTTGCATAAGACCATCCTCTATGACAAACAGCTAACAACCTAGATACAAAACATGGATGGTTTTGTTACACAGGTTGAAGTCAGATTCAACATATTCAGGCTGATTCTTTTCCCACTGATTTCATCCAAAAAGGAAGCCTTTACTCAGCTCAGGTACTGGATAACGCTCACTAACTACCCTTCCGTAATTGAATTTATAGGTAACCGATCTGCACACAAGGAGTTGTTGGAGAATGACGTGGCAAGGTATAAAATTCGACTTATCTATCTCAAATCCCAGGCAGCGCTATGTCAATTTGTGCTTGTGCTGGAGGTCCGGGGAAAGGCAAAGAACCCAAAGTCAGGCTCGAACCACTGACTATCATGACGTATACTGTCCTGCAGTGCCCACTACATCACCCAGACCCCCTTACTGCAAATACATTTTGCACAAAATATCATCAATACTAAATATGAATTGAACGTTTGCTAAAATAATATAAATAAAAAAGCTGTGCTAGATAAAGTAAAACTAAAAGGTATACAATGTTATGCTAATGTTCGAATTAAGCAATGTGGCAAAGTGGTGTGGTACACTACGGGCTGTTCTTAGGCACAACACAGAGTGCCTGGATATAACCCTGAGGTCATATACACTCATAGGAGTTTAAGTTATTCAATAGTGTTCTCCAGGCAGATCTGCCTTGGAAGCAGAAGTTATTTGATTGGTTGATTTAAAAGAGAGGGAGGAACTCACATTATGTATAATGATTGATAATTATGCCTGGAGAACACTTTTCAATACCAAAAACTCATATGAGCCCATAGCTCCCAAAACCCTAAGGTGCCTTATTGTTATTAGACATGTTACCAACCATAAAAAAGTGTTTTGCCCTACTACATCTCTTAGCAAATCAGCAGTCTGGGTTTAAACCACCACTTTATAATCTAGTCTAGCACAGAGGTTCTCCAACCTCTCCTGGGGGACCCCCGGCTATCTCAAAAGTCTTGATGATTAGTTACTAGTACAGTAGCATGGCTGGTGTTCCTCCAGTAGAGGTTTGTCTCTGCTAGTCTACATTCCTTTGCAATGTCAAATTGGACCCCATCATAATCAATGCCTAACTTCAGAACAAGTTACATGTCATACAAAGGAAACTTAAATAAATAAAATTTGAAAAAGAATACTTTAATGTTGAACTGTGGGTAGCGAGGTAAACACATTTACATGTTGGAAGATTAATACTATCATTGAATTAGACTGTATAAACATATTCCATAAATGTCTTGCCTAAATTCTGTTTTATCTGCTTGTAGTAATAAAAAATGTAAAGATCAGGCACCCTGGAGTACCTCAATGAATATGCAATCTCTAATCAATGGTGAAATAACGTTTGTATGCAAATGTGCAAGTGAGCTCTATTCATAAAGGCAATAGACCCAGTAACTTTAGGCCTACAGTGCCATTAAAATGTACTTTCCTCCAGTCAGATTGTTAGCATTTTTGTATTTTTGTCACATTGACCTTGGCTACAGTAGCTAATACGTTAAAAGGATCGGATGAAAACGACCACGTATGTTTGTTTTGGTGCATAAACGTGCAATCTTCAGTAGTGGACAGGTCATAAGTCCATTAGATAATTCAACCAATCAAAAGTGATTATTAAGGTTTGGTTTATGAATACTGACATGACTCCACCATCAGAAAGTCACTTGGCTAATACGTAATTCAAGGCAGAGTATTTGCCAAAATGCTCATGGATGAGCCTAAAAAAAGGTTCTGAGGACAGATGAGTCAAAAGGAGCACTGTGTAGGATTTTGCACAGTGAGAATATACAGTTGTTGCCAAGTACCGCTTTACAATTTTGATTTGGGACCTTCTAAACAACATGTTTTATATCAAATAAATAAACAACACAAATTATCTAGTCCACTGCACTCATCAACAATGACATTCATTAAGCTCAAACATTATTTCACCCAGTATGTACATACGGATCTCCATGGCAAATGTTACCAGGTTGCCACAATACTCACACTTATTTAGTTTAACAGTCCAAAGATGTCTCTTGGCCAGGGAGGTCATAACACCTCATCTACAGGGGTCAGTTTGTGATTGGAGGGGGACACATCACAGGACCAAACTGACCCATACAGAGCAATGGCAGACAGTGCATAGTGGGAAATAATGTTCTATAGAAAAACTAACCCTCTTAAAATCCCCTACCACCAATCCATTATCATTCAGCCTTCTCTCTCACATCCTCTATCTTCACTCCATCACCTTTCCCCTCCTTTCCACTCATCCTGTCCTCCCTCCGTCCTCCCCTCATCAGCCGGCCCAACAGTATGCAGGCCACAGCGATGACATGGATGATAAAATAGATGGAGCTCCAGTAGTTAACCGTGTCACTGGCCTTCAGCAAGACAAAACCCATACACATGTAGTCGAAGGCCCTCATCTTGAGGAACCAGTGCACCCAGTCGAACGCATGCTGGCCCTGGGGCCCCAGCTTGGCTCTGACTGACGTCTCCATGGCCGACTCTGCAGCCATACACAGGGGGATGGTGAGGAAAGACAGGTAGTACCCGGCGTGAAGCCCGTGCCAGTATGCACTGATGAACATTGTCCATCCAGCCCTGAGAGAGACAGAGAAAAAGAGCATAGTGAAACGTCCCCTGATGGTAATCTGATGGGAGCATATTACCAATGTAATGAAAGTTAATAGAGCTTGTAAAGGCACAACCATAGAAATAGAATGGATAGAAAGGCCATTCCAATTCAAATCAATGTAGCAGAATTGTCAGAGCGGCAGCCATTTTTGTGTGTACCATTCCATTGCAAAGATCTAGCGGCCTACTTCCGCATTAAACTGATTTGTGGGTTGTCACCGTGACAACTAATAACAATGGCCATTTTGTTGTGTACTAATCGAATGACCACGCCAAACAGTTCAATGGCCTTTCTATCCATTCTATTTCTATGGGCACAACACACATGCCTCCTGTAGGGCACCACCTGCACTGAGCCCTTACTTGAGTGCGTAAGCCTGGAAGGGTGTGTTGGGGTAGATATAATGATGCAGCCACCACTGCACGGTCATGTTCCAGTAGCGCATCGCGTGCCGGACCTTTACGCTGAAGTCTGTGTTGTACGGGTCAATGTTCTGGATAGTTTTGAAGTCATATACAACCGGACTGTCGGGGTCAGGGCTGGAGTGACAAAAGTCATAACCAAGATTAAACAATTAATACAGAGTGGGACGTATGGGATTACCATTACAGATGTTTAAACCACATATTTTGGGATGGATTGTAATATGTTGTTTACATGTGCATTGTCTATAAATTTAGGTACTATCAAAACCTCAATTAGCCATGAAATGACAAGTTTGAAAGGAAGGGATTTTGAGGAAATGATGCAGAAGTCTGCATATATACAGTATGACACTGTGCCAATATTACGAGGAGCCTTTTTTTCAACTGTCAATCAGTGGCCAACAACCACAGAATACATATTTAAACAATTATCAATTAAAATTATTTCAATGTTGTCCTCACTTGAACTGAACATCCTGTGTACTCACCTATAGCTTACAGTGGGACCCCCTCCCGGCTTGGAGAGCGCCCCCTCTGGGTAACAGCCCAGTCCTGCACTGATACAGCCTGCCTCTGCCCCACACCATGCAGCATAGAACCGCATTCGGAACACAAAAAACACCACTGTCATGTAGAACAACCTGCAGAGAACAAAATTACCTCGTCAATTTATAACTACTTGGGAAAGGAAATATTAATCATAAACTAATTTAAAACCACAGCTTTCTGCAGTGAGGAAAATTGGGGTGAATTAATTCACTAATCAGTTAGGCCAACTCAACAAAAATACTGACAGAAAACTCTATTTAACACAAACAACTACATTTTAGTTTTGCTTTGCTACCTGAAGAAGAAGTGACGTTCCAGAAAGTCTTCGGTGCGGACATATCCCAGGGGGAAGTAGGAGTTGGCGGTCAGGAACAGAGCACCATAGACGGGCACCCATGTCAGCCTGGCCAGGCAAGGTACCCAGCCCGGTAGCTCCAGGGGGCGGGGCTGCCTCAGCCAGTCCACATAGGTTTGGAACCGGAAGAATGGGCCTTTAGGGAGATGCAGGGATAACATGAAGTGATGAAGAAATCATTCAGGGAAAAGTTGTAGAAAGGAAAGACGGATTGATTGCAGGGTTAGTGGATGACGAACAAACAAGTTGAGCAAAGAAAAAGAAGAGAGCGTTACAGAAAAGTGGTATGAAAGAAAAAAATATATGCAGACTTACACAATATTGAACAAGTGGTAGATAGAAAAACAAAGAAACAAATGTTAAAAAGGGACACAAATGCAAATGAATGGCATATCATACAAAACAAATGCTGAAACCCTTATCAAATATTAGCAAAACACATTATACACTACACCAGGGATAATCAACTCTTACCCTATGAGAGCCAGAGCCTGCTGGTTTTCTCTTCTTCCTTATCAATAATGGCACCCACCTGGTGTAGTGTAAATAATTCCCTGATAAGAGGGTTGCACTGAAAAAATGGTGAGGAACTGGCTTCGAGGGCCATTGTTGACTATGCCTGCACTACACCATACGCATGCAGGCTGAAGATGTTCACAATAAACAAAATACATTACATACTACAGTGAACCCTTGCTATATCGCGGTTCACCTTTCACGGTCTCGCTGCTTCGCGGATTTGCTTCGTGCATTGTGTTCTGCATTCTGATTGGCTAAACAGTCTCTCTGCTTCTTCTCTACCTGTGTGTCAATAACGTTGCGGTTTATACACATACGTAAAACAGCTTGCCAAATTTAAGTTTGCAAATTATCTTGCAATTACAAGATTCTCTAAAACCCATAATGTCGACAAAACGTTCTGCGTTTTTTTCATATTCATTTTCTCCCGTTCTAATCCAATGACTTGGGTCGCAGCGGGGCTGTGCTGATCTCCGCAATTTGAAGCCATCAGTTTGTATTGATGATTAAAATTATTATTTTACAGTACATTAGTTATTTGTAAAAAAAACTTTTATACAGTACTTTTATTTGTTAAACAAATGCTTGGGCCTGTAAAAAGGTTTTGTTTTTTGGTTTCAATGTATTATGGAGTATTACATTGTATAATAATTCTAAAAAAAGAAAGGTTACTACTATCGCGGGTTCTTATTGGAATGTAACCCCCGCGAAAAACGAGGGTTCACTGTACACCAGTGGTTCTCAAACCTCTCCTGCGGACCCTCAGCCGTCTCACAGTTCTGTTGTAGCCATGAACTAGCTCACCTGTTTCAAGCAGGTAAGGAAGGGCTAGATGATTTTTTGATAGATGATTCAGGTGTGCTAACTTTAGGATACATCGAGTTGATGGCATGCCTGGGGGTCCCCAAGAGAGGTTTGAGAACCACTGCTCTACACCACATGCAAGCAGGTTGAACACATTCACCACTATCAAAGGCAGTTCCCAGATGTGTATGGTGAATATGTAAAACTGTATAGTAACACTAACTTGAGAACGGGGCAGGACAGCCTTACCTGTCATTATACCCACATAGCAGTAGCTATATGCTACAATTTCATAGAGGGAGGGCTCTTGGGACAATCCACCAATCACAGGGGACTTGGAAAAAGAGCTCACTTCCTTTTTCTTTTCCAGGTGAAAACTCTGCACCTCATTTGCCAGACTGACCATCTGAAAAAAACAAGAAGTGTTTTTGCTGTAAACAAGGTCATAACGTGTAACGTCACTTCAATTCATTAATTGTGCTTGTTTTTATGGTATTTGCTCCCGTAGATGCACCTTCAGAGTAAGGAGTAGCTGAATGGCGTTGGCGAACGGTGTTGGCGGCGGCAGACCAAACCATGTGACCAGTCTGAAGAAAAGCAAGTAGAGGAAGGTCCAACCCAGAGAGAGTGCCGAGGCCTTCCTAACCAGGTGAACAAAAGGACAGGCTGAGACGGAGCAGGGTGCCTGCCTGGACACTAGTGTTCAGTGTGTTCATACTTTAGGTTTATGTTTTACTTAACAACTCTCACCGCCAGTTGCTCTTAATGATAATCCATGTTCCCAGTATCGTTACCAGGGAGTGGAGGGTATGGACCTGACATGTTGCTATGGTGATGCACAGGCCCAAAAGCAATGCAGCTCCCTGCTTCACTGGAGGACCTAGAGAAATAATAACATCTCTTAGAAACCTTAAGAGTAGATAGGCCTATTGATGTGTTCAATGACTTTTATGTTATAATGACTGAAACAGCTTTTTCATTTTTCTGTGCTGTTGGTTTCCAGCATAAAATCCAGGGTCTTTATCTTACCTAACAGTGACTAAAATAGCAGTGTGTGAGCATCTTGGTTTACAAATGGATTTTGATTGTCCCAACTACACAGGATCATGACTTGGCGGGTCAAATACCAAAAACCAACTAAAGACATTTAGGGACAGGTTGAAACTTGCATGAGACATTCCTGGATATTGAGCTTGCTGCTGCTAGAAAATTAAAAAGGAAGCTAAACATTGGGTTGTCAATTTATTTTTAAATCCATCTTGTCACGTACAATTGTGTTTCTCTACTGCGGGGATTAATATAGTGACTCAAAGCAACATACTTTTTAAATATCCTTTGTCTGTGGAAAAGAAGAGGTGGGAATTATTAAATGTCTTTAATAATTAAAGTTGTGCTTGGTAATGCAGGTGCTTATCGATGCTGAAAGCTGTTTGAAAAACATAATTGAACAACATTGTGTACATTAATTTTGCAACTCTTGCACAGGGAACGTGTCCGGTCAAGTTTACATGTAACAGGAAGTGGTGTGCTATTTAGTGTTGCTCTATTCTTGAAGAAAACATAGGTTACTGTTTGACAGCCCAGGCCGAATACTCACTCAGATACCGGAAGAGAAACCCAATGGGGATGGTGACAGCAAGAATTCCCAAGTAGACCAGCTCATCCGGAGACATTTCTCTGCACACAAACACACACAATGTTGTTGTACACGTGGAGCTAGCTAAGCAACAGCAGTTGTACGTACATCAGTAAGCATAAACCAAGATGGTTCAGTAGACAAGCAAATGTGTGGGTTAACCAAGAGCTTGCCTTAATATGTTATGTTCCACTTCCTCTGCTCAGATACTGTGTTAATCAACCAACAGTTGGGTGCTACATCATTGTCAGAGTGACCGTTTGCTACGAGTACATGGTTCGCTGACTGTTAAAATACCCTGCTTCCCCGCATTTAAGCCCTGATTCCGACCCAGTCATCCACTACAATTAACGTGTTATGGGAGAGAATGGACACACTTATTTTTTCTGTAGCCAGTAGGCTAAACAATTTTTCTGATCAAGAAAAGCTAAATCGATGGGATGTAGACAGAAAAGGCCATTTTCAATAGTTAATGAACATTTAATTAGATTATGTCTTCACAATTATTTTAACCAAGGAATATATACTAAACCCATGTAACCTTTAGACTGCTTTTTTTAATCAAAAACTGCACTTTCCTGTTTAGTTTTCGCCATAAAAAAACATTTACGGCAGCTGGCCCCCTGTCAGTTGACGGACAACGGAGGCAGATATATATATAAATAGTAATAATAATAATAAATAAATAAATATATATTTCTTGCAAAAGTATTCGGCCCCCTTGAACTTTTCGACCTTTTGCAACATTTCAGGCTTCAAACATAAAGATATGAAACTGTAATTTTTTGTGAAGAATCAACAACAAGTGGGACACAATCATGAAGTGGAACGAAATTTATTGGATATTTTAAACTTTTTTAACAAATAAAAAACTAAAAATTGGGCGTGCAAAATTATTCAGTTAATACTTTATAAGTTAATACTTTGTAGCGCCAACTTTTGCTGCGATTACAGGTGTAAGTCGCTTGGGGTATGTCTCTATCAGTTTTGCACATCGAGAGACTGAACGTTTTGCCCATTCCTCCTTGCAAAACAGCTCAAGCTCAGTGAGGTTGGATGGAAAGCGTTTGTGAACAGCAGTTTTCAGTTCTTTCCACAGATTCTCGATTAGATTCAGGTCTGGACTTTGACTTGGCCATTCTAACACCTGGATATGTTTATTTGTGAACCATTAAATTGTAGATTTTGCTTTATGTTTTGGATCATTGTCTTGTTGGAAGACAAATCTCCGTCCCAGTCTCAGGTCTTTTGCAGACTCCATCAGGTTCTTCCAGAATGGTCCTGTATTTGGCTCCATCCATCTTCCCATCAATTTTAGCCATCTTCCCTGTTGAAGAAAAGCAGGCCCAAACCATGATGATGCCACCACCATGTTTGACAGTGGGGATGGTGGGTTCAGGGGGATGAGCTGTGTTGCTTTTACGCCAAACATAACGTTTTGCATTGTTGCCAAAAAGTTTGATTTTGGTTTTATCTGACCAGAGCATCTTCTTCCACATGTTTGGTGTGTCTCCCAGGTGGCTTGTGGCAACCTTCAAACAACACTTTTTATGGGTATCTTTCAGAAATGGCTTTCTTCTTGCCACTCTTCCATAAAGGCCAGATTTGTGCAGTATACGACTGATTGTTGTCCTATGTACAGACTTGCCCACCTCAGATGTAGATCTCTGCAGTTCATCCAGAGTGATCATGGGCTTCTTGGCTGCATCTCTGATCAGTCTTCTCCTTGTATGAGCTGAAAGTTTAGAGGGATGGCCTAGTCTTGGTAGATTTGCAGTGGTCTGATACTCCTTCCATTTCAATATTATTGCTTGCACAGTGCTCCTTGGGATGTTCAAAGCTTGGGAAATCTTTCTGTATCCAAATCCAGCTTTGAACTTCTCCACAACAGTATCTCGGACCTGCTTGGTGTGTTCCTTGTTCTTCATGATGCTCTCTGTGCTTTTTTGGACCTCTGAGACTATCACAGAGCAGGTGCATTTATACAGAGACTTGATTACACACAGGTGGATTCTATTTATCATCATTAGTCATTTAGGTCAACATTGGATCATTCAGAGATCCTCACTGAACTTCTGGAGAGAATTTGCTGCACAGAAAGTAAAGGGGCTGAATAATTTTGCTCGCCCAATTTGTCCGTTTTTTATTTGTTAAAAAAGTTTGAAATATCCAATAAATTTCGTTCTACTTCATGATTGTGTCCCACTTGTTGTTGCTTCTTCACAAAAATTAGTTTTATATCTTTATGTTTGAAACCTGAAATGTGGCAAAAGTTCAAAATGTTCAAGGGGGGCGAATACTTTCGCAAGACACTGTATGTGTACAGCAGCCACGGTCGGTGGATCTTAATTGGGGAGGACGGGCTCGTATTACGCTTGGAACCGGAGTGAATGGAATGGTGCGCAACGAACAAAACCAATTGTTTTTTTGATTTGCACACATTCCATTCACTCCGGTTCTGAGCGTAATACGAGCCCGTCCTCCCCAATTAAGATCCACCGACCATGGCTGGTGTACAGGTATAGCAGATAGCGGTGTTCAACTACAGTAAGCTTGTTGTCTTCAATTTTAGAAGACTGATAAAAAGTACAGACTAAATGAGCTGCCAAAGAGCTGAGACTATTGCTTTAACACTAGGCTACACATATGGTCATCATCAGTTTTCACAATGCAATATATCCTCACACTGTCGCTCCTATCATTGCTAAAGAGAGAATAATTAATTACTTATTTTCTTTCTTTTTGCATCAAGGTGGCAACACAAATTTCAGCGTCCCCAAAAGATTTCTCCGAATACATCTCGGCCCAACACATACAGCTCAACATTGACAAGAAAGAGCTGCTCTTGCTCCGACCGAAAGCCTGACATCCACTCCATTAGGGTTGACAACAGCACAGTTGCACCTGCCAGTACAAAATCATTGTTCTCTGCAACGCTGAAGGCAGTTACTTGTTCCTGCATGTTCGTGTTCGAAAACATGTGTAGAATATCTCACACAGAAAGCAACACAGGTTTTAATCAAAGCACTTGTCGTGTCACATCTGGCCTACTGCCTGCATGTTGGCTCCACAGGGTGAGCCTCCGGTTTGGCAAAGTGACACAAATGAGGAAGTGTCTTAAACCTGCATTCTATCTGAATTCCACCTGGGGGCGATACATCTGGTTGCAAAAGAGCTCGGTTTCTGTAATAGTCTATGAGAATGAGAGACACGTCTCACTTAATTATTTCAGTATACATTTTCCTCATGAGTATATGATCTCAATCGCTAGATTTAAGCCTTCTGCAATTTACCATGATGTCCGTTTTTTTAATTATGGTCTCGTTGATTTTAAAATCGGCGATAAAGCAAAGGGGCGTTTAAGGCGTGGCTATGGCGTTGTATGACAAGACCATAAATAGAATAGATAGATTCCATTTCTATGGACAAGACACTCAAAGGAGTTGGCAGTTCAGTTTTTCTGGTAAGTAACGTTACATTTTGTTTTAATACTGTTTTTCGTTAGCATCCCAATTAATATCAGTTAGCTAGCTAGATTACTCCTCCCTCTCGTCTAAAATCTCACATCCGTAACCAAGATGTCTGCGCCCGTAATGGTAATTTTGATGACCCAAATCAGATCTTCACAAACCAATGGGTGACGTCACACATGGCTCTATCCAGTGATTATACAATCTATGGTTGGCTCCCTGCTTGTGTCATAGCTTCAGATCTGGTGTTAATGTTCCCTCATTCTCCCATTTCACCCAAAAAATGACTCCACAGGCTTCCATTTTGAAGTTGCATCCACTGCAAGACCATTCTGCATACAGTACTCAAACCCTACCAGACCTCTCACTCTTCATTACCGTTCTTTCAGCAAGAAATTATGGTAGCAACATAAACGCGGAATTTATTTTTCAGAATAATAGCGCTCGTTGTAAATGCATTGCAATAATCACTGTTCATTTATTGTAAAGCTAGTTTATTGTAACCAAACACAATGGTATCGTTTGTTGAAATTAGAGTATTTGATAGCAAAAAATATGTAATATGTTTAATAACTTATTAATAAGTAAAAAATACACTGTACACACAATTTGATGAAGTATATTGTCAGTTTCTCATTTGATAAATATTACACTTAAAATACAGTCACTAGTTTGCAAATTTGCTTTTAACTTATAAAACATTGTTCTCAAAAGCATTTTTCTAATTAATTATGTATTTTTCCCCATAACTCACTCTTTTTAGATGCTTAAATCATCATAAAACCCGCCTATTTGTAGAGTTTACGATCGTAAATAAGCCTTTGATATACATTGATATTAGGGCTTTTATTTCGAAGGTTCTCTCATTATACAGTCCTCATGACGTAATCTCTAGTGATGCTATCAGAATACATTTAATACACCCCAATGTTGGTACCAGCTTCAGGAAGAGCAAACATTTAACATTTCCAGATATTTTCTGACACTAAAAATGCTATGTATAAGGCTATATATATATATTTACATTTAAATTATTTCTCTGACAGCTACCTCATAAAAAAATTGTTTTAGGTCGTTACCAACCAACCAAACGATAAGCATTTCCTGCAAGCGGTTCCTTAGATGCTGAAATCAAAACTGGCTGCAATCCGCCTCATCTATCCGCCCCTCGACCTGTCGAATAACACGGGTAGAGCATGTCCATAGGAATGTTAGCTAGGTTGATAGAATACAGTAACTAGAAAAAAAACTATTTCCAGGGAACAAGGTGGTTTGTTAGCAACGTTACTAACCACTTATCGGATTTAATTTTCTAGATAGCTAGTTATTCAAACGACGTGTATACTAGCATGTACTCACATTTAAAAACTGGTTGTCGTAGACATTAAATGAAGGTAAAATCCTCAAATATGTCAGCACTGTAATAAGACAACTATTGTCAATGTTTGTAATCTGTGCTCACCACAGTATTTGGTGCTTACACAGCAAGACGTTTCTCTACTACGGGTCCCACTTCCGCAACGTGTCATTGGAACAGTTCGCGTTCAATGTCCGGTACACTGTGAGGGTGGAGATTTATTACGAACCAATTGATTATCCAGAAATGTAAACACACTGATCTAGGCACCGGCTATTCAAAACAAACTCACTAATTCACAAATAAATCGCCGATTTTCTTTCAATCATTGCATGTACATCCCACAAATCAGTTAATAAATATCGATCATATTCAAATATCTTTTCTATAATTAGTTCATTTCAGAATAGTTTGTCAGTCTTTAGATCACACATCCAGAAACGTTATTAAAGCACCTCGACGTAATAAAAAACCGGCACCTAATGTCAATATTTAAGGCTAATCAGATCGACCATACAGAAATTAAATTCCAGCCAATATTCATGCAACTTCTGTGATGTAAATTCTTACAACCTGTCGATAGCGAGTTATCGTTCAATTGAGTAGTTCACGAACACAAGCACACCTACCGAAATAATCAAAAATCACCTAGTCAACACCTCACATAACACGTTAATAACAATCCAGTATTACGTGAACGGCAAACTCATCCCGTTCCCCCCGCCTGGCCGTAGTTCCTTTATCAGCGAACAGGAACGACAATGGGTCTGCTTTTGCCTATGTCCAATAAACCCAAAGCGAAGTACTCTCCCGTAGTATTACATTTACTGTTTATCAATTCTGGTTAACTGATGTTTAATACGGAGATTCCTCAACTTTATAGGAGTGATACGCATACCTCTGCTTGGTGACCAAGCCATGCAGTAGATGCAGTTCAGAGCTAGCATAACTGAATCAACTACTCAAGCCCTTACCTGCTTGAATAAAAAGTTACCCAATTCAGGGCTACTAAACAAAGACGGCCGGAGGTCCACCAGGAGAGGTATGAGAACCACTCCTTTAAAGGTCTAACGAACTTACGAGGTGTGGCAATGCACCCACTTCACAGAATTTCAAAGTAAATATTTTGCTCCAAAAACAGATTTATATTCTTTTGAACAGACTTCATGTCATTCAATTCCTTGAGGTAGTGTAAGGCACTGTTTGCAGTATACATGCACGCAGTTGGTTATGTTCTCACCATACATTGATTGTCAGAAAAGGTTAATTGAATTTAAACAGTAATATTTTTCAAATGTGATTAGTTCCACGTTGAGAATTTGCTAGTTCTAGAAAGACTTAAGTTACAGATTTCATGCTTGCACCAAAAAAACTAGTAAATTTAAATGTGCACACTAAGGTAGTCTAGCATGAACCAATAATCAAAAACAGTTTACACCAGCTTAGACATTTTGGTTAAACCAATTTTTATTGAAAACTGAAGTGAACCAGTAGTATCAATATTGACAACCCCCAGTCAGCATCCACCTTAATCTTCCTCCTCTTCATCAGCTCCTCCAGCTCCACCCTGGCCCTTCTTGGCATTCTTTCTCTTGACACGGCCGGGGCGTCCGCCACCATATGGAGAGCGAAGGGAAAAGTCGATGTGCTTCTGGCTGTCCAGGCGCACCACGAACGAGGGGACATTCACCACCTGTTTGCGCACACTGAAAGGACAGAGTTCTAATTCAATATTGTAACGTATCCTTGTAGCCACAAACATTGCTTGGACGACAGGCCTCATTCACGAGGAATTCTTATCACCACAGAAAATCTGCTAATGTAGTTTAATCACTAGCCTGTCTGGAGCAGCAAATTACATGAACTATTTGCGATGAATCTAACCACCATATCTGAATTTACCAATGGGGAACCCATCTGCCCGAGGTACAATCTCCCATACATTACCTGTCAGCTAAGAAGCCATAGCACACTTGGACCATTACGTTTGGCTGTGAGCAGTCTTCGACAAGGTATACGGTTTGTAGCCGCATTGACCTTGTGGAAATTTGCCCCGCTTCCCTGGAGGACTTGCTCTGGGCAGTCCTGACAAGGTATACGGTTTATCACCGAATTGACCTTGCTGACATGTTACCACAGTTGGTAGTGTTACGGAGGCCCTCTAGGGATTGATAAAGACTTGTGAATGTTTTGCAGTTTGAACTCAAATCCCCAGTTTAAATCTTTCATGTGAAAACTGCCAAGTTTCTGATTGACAAAACGTTTGCTTCCACCCCACAGTCAGAACTTAAGAGTTCCACTTTAGATGAGGGATAATCTGCTCACCGGATGTGCCTCTGGCGAATGAGTACACGGGCATGGTGGATGCTCTTGGCAAGACCCAGTTTGAACACTTGTGTCTGCAGCCTTCTCTCCAAGAAATCCTCCACCTTCAGGCCCAGGATGTAATCGAGCTTCATCTTGCCCTCATCTAGCACGCCAATCCTTACCAGACGTCTGAGGAGAGCATTACCTAGAAGACAAATGGCAATCTTTATTAAATTAACTCCAACCTGGTACGAATTAAATACCCATTACTTCAATTTCATGGAAATGGCCTCATTCACGAGGAATTCTTGACAGCACAGACAATCTGAATATGAAATTAATCACTGGCCAAACGTAATAGGTCACACCGTTAAGAAAAGGAAAGTTACCTTCAAACAGACGCTTAGGCTCCTTCTCGTCTAGAGTCAGCAGTTCTCTGGCAGCCTTTCGGATCTTTGCTAGAGTGAACTTAACCCTCCACACCTCACGCTTGTTTCTCAGACCATACTCCCCTGATAAAAAACAATTTCGTAAATAAATTGACATTTTACAGTTTAACTGATAAGACGTGAAATATGATTAACACCCATGCTTACCAATAAGTTTAAGTTCCTGGTCGAGACGTGACTTCTCAAAGGGGCGGCGGGGGGTAACGTAAGTCTTGCGACAAACCCAACTCCTGGCAACGGGCATGGTGGGTCAAAGTGCCTAACAGAACGCAAAGAAAACACCCATGTTTAGGGTCCATACCTGACACAGATTAAGCAATTTTAAAAGTGACAGTTTCAGACTGTGCGAAACAACACAAAATGTCCAGGGCTGTTATACTTCATAGCAGACTTGTTAAGGTTCACGTAAGGCGACGCTGAAAACGTGTTAGGACCGTTAACTTCCCAGCTAATTAAACTCAAATGGGCAATACAGGACATCCAGCACAGATATTTTAGGTAGCGTACATCATTTCATGTCAAAGTTCAAGATAATGTCCAAGTCAAGTGGTTTAAAACACATACAGGCCTCAACCGGAGCATGTCCCGCATGCTAGCTAGCAATAATGTGCTAGCCACGTTGTGGTTCATGTGATTAATAACATGAGAAAACATTCTTATTTGTTGTAAAACTTCACAGCTTAACTCACTTCTTTCCCTAAAAGTATTTCACCTCAAAATATTCAACTCTACCTCCGCGAAACATAGCTTGATAATAACGTGCATAGACTGCCATTACCTGTTCCTCAGGCTAGTGCGGTAAAGAGGAAATCTACAAAGAGTTCCCGGATATTTATAAGGATCCTGCGAACTACATTTCCCATGAATATATATATCTCGCAAAATGTCCTCCTCTTTTGGTCAACTGTAGAATTACACATTTCAAACGTCTACTGTACATAATTTATACCGTATTTCTGGATTCTATATTTATTTCTGATTACTTGCTGAACAACTCACTTTTTATAAACAACCGTCGGAATTAATGTCTAAATGACATAGTTTGGTATGCAATGGCTTTTTTTTCAATCAACACTATTGCAGGCTCTCCGCAAATGTAGTTTGCATATGTGTAGACATTACATTTAACTTTTTGTTTGAAAATAATTAAGCATAAAATGATGTGTGTGTGTGTGTGTGTCTGTGTGTGCGCTCGTGTGTGTGACACAGTGGTCACATAAATCACTGATAGCCACCACTATCAGTGCCACGGAAAGTAAAGAGTTTGACAGCGTAGACATTGTGTTTTGTAAGTGTAGCCTATGATGTAACTGGCTAATTTGCACACCTACCCAAACAAACTATAGTATAAAACAAAACAAAACAGAAGAATGTGCATAGCAGTACTAAGTAGTAGGCTAGTTTAAGAGAGTGAGAGAGAAGGGTTGAGGGGGCAGTAGGCAGAGAGAGGACAGGGACTATTTATAACACCTGAAATGAGACCCTTTACATGTGTTTCTATCTGTCAGGCCAACCAACTGACAGGCTGAAAGACACACATTGGTCTTTTTAACTTCTCTGCCATATCCTGTGTTCCTACCTAGACAGGCTGACTGTTTCTTAGTTCAAGGAGTTTGTTTTTACATTTTTAATAGCAGAGAGGTTGAAACCGGGTGCTTTTCCCTCTCACTGTAGTGGTCGTACTCTCATTTCATTGGAACTTCTGTGTTTTCTGCACTTGGATTTTACTCTTAGTTTTTCCTGCCTTGTTTTTTCCTCTCTGAGCATTCGCTCTTCTCCCTTTCCCCCTTCACCCTCTTTTTTCACTTCCCATCTAATCATAGTTCAGTCTCTCCTGGTGTTTTTTCGTGCTATGCACCATGCTCTCTTCACCTACAGTGATACTTCAGCCTTACGGACTGCCTGTTTATCCCCAGGGTTACCCCAGCTTAGTACAGGTAATCAAGTCTCAATCCCTTTGTTTTTCCTTTCATTCTTTTTCCCTGTTCCTGCCATGTTTTAGGCCGAGTGTCTAAATCTCCCTGTGCATGTCATTCCTAATATAACCCTGAGCTCAGATAAAAAATCCTGCATGGCTGTTGGTGCCTGCCAGTATGTCACTGAATTAATTCTGTATATATGGTTCTGATGTTTGTCTTTGGCTTTCGTTTGCTGTTAAGTCACTGAATAAGTGGAACAATATGTTACCATGACATCATTACTATGTTGAGAAACAGAAAGCTGTTGGTGAAATAGTCCAGGGACATTCAGATGTGGTGTATTCAATAGTGCATACTATTATGCAACAGAAAATATTCAGAGATAGTTAATCATTACATTTGGAAATTGTTAATGAAAGTTTATACATTTTGTTCAGTTCACTGTAACTAATATTAATATTCACTGTAACTTGCTGCCAGCATTGTTGACAACTTAGATTTTTTAGCTGAACTCTGCAACAAATCACTCTGGATAAGAGTGGGATAAGACTGTCAGCTTAATCACTGCAATTTAAAAATGTTTTGTGTCATGAGATTGTAAACAGATGCATCTCGGCCTAAATAGCTTACTGGTGATAGGGTCGAAGACATTCATTTTTTGATACTCAAGGACCCACTGACAGTATTTAGTCTGCAGGTCTCATTAATGCCGACAGGTATAACAGGTTTTTTATATGTGTGTGTTTGTGTGGTTGTGTGTGTGTTCGTGTGTGTGTGTGTGTGTGTGTGTGTG
>JACXGM010016711.1:0-20264 GCA_016801145.1 Umbra pygmaea | reverse complement strand
ACTCCCACTTTCTCCATGACCCTCCCACGAACGCATATTGAAAGCGCAACTTGTCTCTTGTCGCTCATGTGGCACGCAATCTGCGATTTTACCCAAGTGCGCCTGGTTAGTAAATAGCCCGCATTGGTTACGTCCGTCTTTGCGACCAATTAGCGCCTGAAAACAGGCGCAAACGGCTTGATAAATCTAGCCCAGAGTCACCCAGCTGACACTGAAAGTGCGACCTTCCAAATAGGACCTGAACCAGCTAAGAGCTACACCCTTGATTCCCGCCCACTGCTCCACGAGAAATCAGGATTTCATGATCCACCGTGTCAAATGCAACAGTTAGATCAAGAAGCACCAAAACAACACAGTCACCAGTGTCAGTAGCTAAAAAAATGTCATTAAATACTCTTAAAAGAGCTGTTTTGGTGCTGTGCAGAGTCAGACTTGTAGTCAGAAGGTTGCCAGTTCGATTCCCGACTGAGCCAAATGTTGTTGTGTCCTTGGGCAAGACACTTTACCCTAATTGCTCCCAGGTCGTTGCTGTAAATAAGAAGTTGTTCTTAGTCAACTTACCTGGTTAAATAAAGGTTAAATAAAATAAAAATAAAATAGTTGGCTGTACACCAACTTTTCCAGTATTTGGATATAAAAGGTAGTTTAGATATAGGCCTGAAATTGGCTAGTTCTGTAGGGTCGAGTCCAGGTTTTTTAATTAAAGGTTGGACTACTGCATGTTTAAAATTTCCAGGGACCACACCCGAGTAAAAGGCTGCTATTAACAACTGCAAGAACAGATGGACATATAGTAGGGAAAATATCCTTAAAAAGTCGAGGAGGAACGATATCATTTGGAGACCCTAAGGGCTTCATGTGGCCAACAATCTTTTGTAATTCAAACTGAGTAAACGGTTCAAACTTTCCAAAGACAGCAGAACAGACAACAGAAATGGAATAATCATAAGTAGAAGGTGTCATTTTGGCCCTAATACAGGTGACCTTCTCAGTAAAAAAATTAAGAAATTGTTCACATACAGCATGAGAGGCGTCAACACAGGCAATTTGCTGGACATTAGGAACAGAGTCAATAGTTTTGAACAACATGCAAGGGTTGTTTGGGTTAGTCAAAATAATTTTAGATAGATATTTCCATTTTGCTTCTTTCAAAGTTGTCTGATAATGACGCCAGCAATCTCGTACTACTTGAAACAACACATGCAGTTTGTCCTTCTTCCATTTGCACTCAGCTTTTCGGCACTCACGTCTTACAGCACAAACAGTTTTATTTAGCCAGGGCACCGCTTTTGCTTTAGGCTGCCTACTTTTCAATGGAGCAACTCTATCTAGAACCATTTGACAAGTGGATTTAAGGCATAAGCTGAGCTCCTCTGGATCATCACAAATAGAGTCTGGTATGGCACTATTCTGACCGAAGATTGATGAGAACTGAACAGCAGTGGTTGGGGTAATTATGCGAAAGCGCCTAGCAACAGCGCGAGGTTTACATGTATTACAAGCAAGAACAGACTCAAATAATACAGGCATGTGGTCAGAGAACACTGCATCGCAGATCTCTAAGTTAATAACAGGCAAACCAAAGGATAGGACAAGATCAAGCGTGTGCCAACGTTCATGTGTGGGGCCAGACACATATTGCACAAAATTAAGAGTCAATAGGATACAAGAAGTCTTTTGCCATTTGCTTATCAAGACAACACACATGGATATTAAAATCCCCAACAATAAGGACACGGTCATATTTAGGCATAATTTCAGCCAAAAAAAGCGGCAAAATTATTATAAAATCCTTATTATACTTGGGAGGCCGATAGACCACTGCACATAGCACTGTGTAAGAGCAGCCCAGCTCGAATAAGCTGATTTCAAAGCTTGTGTGCATGGATTCTTGCGATAGCTGTTTACATTTATAGTCATTCTTGTAGAAAGTCGCTATTCCTCCTCCTCGGCCTGAAATCCGTGGGGAGTTAAAATAACAACAGTCATTAGGCAATAATTCAGAGGGAGCACTGGACTCACCAACAGACATCCACGTCTCTGTCATAAAAAATAAACCCAATCTACGGAACTTGAAGAAATCATTCAGAATAAAGGTTTTATTTGCTAGCGATCTAGCGTTAACCAGGCCGAACCTGGTAGGAGCCGGCAAGTCTATGGTGTTGACTGCCCTGAGAACCCGATACAGAGGCCGCACATTTCGGAAATTCACCCCGCGCCCACGGGGACGAAGAGAGCGGGGGCCGCGGGGCTCCAACACCCCGACCAGACCGACGATAGATACCAGCCAGGCATCGGCAGGGGCAGGGTCCTGCAATTGCCACAAAGTGAGGCGAGAGGCACGGTATTCATTCCCAGAAGTCATGTCGAGGCAGGCCTTTATCCTAACCATCCGTCCGCTACGTTTACCCCTACGGCGGTAGTGTTTCCGCCGGGGAAGTGGAACTGTGGTCCGGCACATGTAGGATGGAATCCCTGATAGAAGCGGCGGCAGAGGTTTATAACCATATTCTGACTTTGGTAGGTCTTTTACAGAGAGTTGAATATCTAATAGTGCCAGGTGATCATACACCATCAGAGGATTAACATTTTGTGCAACAAGTGACAAAAACAGCATAAAACAAACACATATAATACAGCGGTGAGAGACGGCCGGCCGCTAAACTGGCGCCATCATTCTCCCATATCATATCCATATCATATCAGATCAGTCCTCACCCTGTGGTTTTAAGAGGTGATTGTTTTGTCCAGCTATACTTTGTCAGAAATACTTTGATTATCACCATGGTATACTATGTGTATGCAATAAAGCAAAACCGTTACATGTGCACACCTTAGACTGATGAAGTATTAAAAGCGAATGAACACTTTAACTGTGTACAGAGCGTTCTGTCAGTGTGAACACCGGAAGAGTGCGTCCAAGGCTGAATTTGCTGTTTGTTGATTTTTTTAATTGGCGTTATATTTAGGTTGAAGTGCAAGTGTGCAGTCAGAGTTCGCTTCATAAAAATGTGAGGTTTCCCATGCAACCTACTGTAGGGTTGATGTGCACTGCTCAAAGTTCATGCTGCACTCCCACTTAGCCAGATTGTGATAGAAAGCTAGTTCCAAAAAATAATTGTGATTTTGCACCGCTTTAACATTAACAGCTGTTATAGAATGGTGGAATTTAGCCTGACAAAGAGAAGGAAAGCAGCACCAAAACTCATGTAGCCTATAGCTGATGTCAACCATGTTTTGGTGCTGTATATGTTCAAGAAAAGGGAGCCAGTTCAAAAGATATAAACACAGAGAATATAGCTACAAGCACACAGTGGTATACTGGCAGCAACATAATGTGTGCTCAAGCCTACTATAGCCTGCAGAGAGTTAGCTAAATTATTGTGCAATATTTTTTTAATTTGTCCCCCCAAAAATATCACATTTAGTGTTTCTTTGATGTTATATATTATTATGTTCATATGCTTGTTGGTCTTAGAGTTTTTTTAAATACATCTAGATGTGTTAATTTGACTTCCTTATATTTATTTGTCCCATTTTATTCTCTATTCGACTCGATTCATAGATCCATTCTCTGTAAAACCTTTGTATTTAAAAAATAAATGTTGCAGAGACTTAACCAAAGTTTTTTTGCAACTTACGGTGGCCGAGTTGTGAATTACCGAACACGCTGAGAAGTTTTTTTGTTGTTGTGACTATTTCTTATTGCTGTTTAAGGGTTCCTTAAAAGTGTCATAATTTAGGTTTGGGCTTAGTTGATTTAAGCAAAATACCATAGTACTTGTTACAACAAATACATGTATTATTGAGAAAGATTTACAATCTAATCCTCATTGTTACTTGTGTTTTATGTTTTTTATTAGGAGAACAATACTTTGCTGGTAAAAAAATAAATTGCCGGGTAAACAAAAAGGTTAATTTCAGTTTCAGAGCAAGCACTCCTATATGTAGGTAAAGCAAGTGTTTATTTCCTTAAATATGATGACATGACAAATAAAATTACCCCTAGAAAATTGGTGCCCCCTCTGCTAACATAGTGTCCTGTAGGAAACACTGATCTACAGTGTCTGTGTTTAATATATTAATCATGCAATGAATTTGTAAAGCACTTCTCACACCCAAGGCACTGATTAAAATCAAATAATAGATCAAAAAATGAAAATATACTATTCAATTTTCATCAGCGCCTTTGGTGTGAGAAAAGTGCTATACAAATTCAATGAATGATTAATATTATTTATCTTTGTAAGCTAACATAGTAAAATCCTTTATCAATTTTAATTCGCAGAAGATGATATTTAAAGCTAAAATACCCACCCTAGTCAATAAACAATAACTAGAGGGCTGGCAGAGCAGACTTCAGGCAGTTATTGCAAACAACCAAATACTAAGCATACTGTAAGCATAATGAAATAATGTTGATAATCTAACTACTTTCATACGTTTTGGCTGTCTAACATTGCAGCTCACTCAATCAGGGGAAAGCACATTCATGCTAGCTTGAGAGATACTGTACCTCACAAGATAATATCCCCTCCCCCATGGATTGCTAAATAAAACTATAATCTAATGGAAAAACAAATGTTCTAAAATTTAATTTTAAAAATGTTCTCTCACAATAAAAATACATTTGGGAGCCCTCAGTTCATTATGATACATTTCAGTCCACTGTTCTCAATTTTCTACTTTCTGGCATTACTGAAAAGAAGCGAAAACAGCATTCTAGTATGAGAAATAGTATTATATAGAGAGAATTACACTTATCTGGATGCATTTGTTTGGGTTGGTCAGAAAATGTTACTCCCAATTATACGAATAAGGTCACAGGACACCACAGCTGAAGACAAACAACATTGCTGTTGGACCTGACAAAAGCAGCTCTTTCTGTCAATGTAATGCAGTGGTTGTGCTGTTCACAAAGGATTCTGGACAGAACATTTTTGTTATTTTCAGAACTGCTCACCTACATTTCATCAAAGTGTACTTTCTATTAGGGTGAATGTTGAGTAGATGTGTGTAAATGCCCCCTCTGTTGTTTATGAGCACATTTTTGGTGTTTTGCACAGAACATTTGAAATATCTGAGAAATATGTGTATCTTCTGGCTTGTGTTGACTGGAAATGCCTAAACCTATGATTATTTGGCTGTCATTCAAAATAATTCGTAATAAGCAAAACATTTTTTTTAAGGTTGTAGATTTAGTTTTTTCCACATTACTATTGTACTATATACTTTAGCTGTTCTGAAAAGTACACCTCAACATTGTAATAACTTTTACCATGTAGGGGACCTATCCAAAGCAGTCTATCGATTCATAGTCATTTATTAATGTTTGTTTTTATGAATTGTCAATTTTTTTTGCAGTTCAGGCCCATACCTCCTAATTAGAATGTACTCCAGTTGATCTGATAATAATACACACATATTAATTGTCACAATGGTGTAGTGTTGTGAGGAGAGGAATGGAGACCAAAGCAGGGAGGAGCGTTCATGATGTTAAATGAACAGAAAAGGCGCTGGAACACAGGGTTGAGGAATACTGACTGAATGAGAAAAGTATAGCGGCTGCACTTCGTTTCCTACTCAGCTACAATGCTCTATGCGGCATCGGACGCGATACCAAGAAGAAAGAGCATATGCTTGCTCATGCTATACAACTGTACATCCTGCATGACACGTAATGAGGTGAAGACTCAATCAAGGTTGTATACTCACACTACCGTCAGCTCATCCTAACACACAGATTTAAAATGCTCCATAACGACTCTTCTCTCCACAGACAGGAGGTAAACTAACAATTTACACATGCCAAACCTTCCCGGGACACTGGGATTAAATAGGCATCTTAATTACTCATTACGCACAAATTGTGGGTATTTACCAAGTACACCATTCATGTGCAATGAGCAACCAAGTGCCTACCACTCTCCCAGCGCCCAGAGGTTGGCACATTACACAAAACACATACACAAACACAGTTAATAATAAACACAAAATAGTCCATCACACCATCAGGTTAGCTGCCATGACCGTCCTGGCCATCATGACATTAATATTTATTATGAATTTAAGTACTGACAGTGTCCCTTTTTGTAGGGTGGCCCTGTGCCTACTTTCACACAGTAGGACTACTAATATAAAGTCCTGTCGGGGGAAAAAAAACTTGTAAACAGACAACTTTCAGCAATTCAACAAATTTCAAAATTGTCTACCATATCATTTCTAAACTTCAGAAGACATTACAATTTCTTGTGACTAGAGTCATGAAATACTTTGACTATCTTTAGGGTGGGGTCTGCTTTAAACAATGTTAAAAAAGTTTCACCTGACAGCAGCAATACATGTCTTATTATGATTTATGTATATAATTAATTTTTTTACATACTGGTGTAAAAGATGTTTAAATTGCAGGAAAAGATCTTGGTTGAAATAATAGTCTTGAGTCATATAACAGTTGATGGTTTCAGTTTAATGAAGTTCTTGTTCTGGACAGGGATCACAGCAACAAGGTAACAGTTTGTGAGCGACTGCCCTGATGAATAACATCCGCTGCCTTTTATAGCCTTGAGGCTTGGCATCATAACATAGCACCTTCCAGAAGACCTTCTAGCATCTACATTTCTTATCGGACCCATGACTCTGAGTCACTGTAGTCAGCAGGTCCCCTTAAACATTTGATCTTATCAATCTTGTAATCTTGGATCACAAGACATGCCAGTAAGTACCCTAGATTAGGTCATCCGTTGTTTCAAGGTGCACAACCATGTTACCCTGTCCTGTTTAGTTAACATATCTATATTATGCAAGATCTGTTTTTACCACAGGCTAACATATACGCAAAGAAGAGCTATAAGCTATCCCCTGCTTAACAGCTACCTGCTCCCTGTACTCATGAGCACAACATTGATGGTCTTGACAACAATCTCAGTAAGAGTCATACTTAGGCCTCACAAAAACAAAGGAAATATGCCCAAGCATTAGAGAGAACCACAGTCTTCTCTCTCTACCTAGTTAAAACATTCTAAAAGATCTTTAAACATTTGTCTTTGAATATTGTTCTTTTTATTTGGATCTTACACTATCATAATATTCAATAGCTTACATTTGCTTCCCTACCAATAAGGAATTGAGTGAAGAACTGATCATTTTTTTTCCTTTAGTAGAACAGTCCTTAAAACATAAAATCCTTCAATATTTAATGAGACCAAACTGGGGGGTGTTTAGATGGATGGCAGCATTGGAATTAGATATGGGAAAGATGAGATGGCTGACCTTTTCATATTTGTCCCACAGCAATGAATTTGCTTGAGGGCACTACACGGCATAGTGCACTGGTGCATACAGTTATTACCACCACTCCTGTGCTGCAAACACACACACACCTGCACTTAATTGTATGCACAAACCATGATAGGATTAGATATAATAAGGTTTGATATATAGTGAGTTACTGTAGTCTGCCTGTATTTTTTGAGGATTAAAGCTTGAAAACAAACTGGAGTGAACACGTTAAGGAGCTAGTTGTAGATATAGTGATGTTATAAATTTGTTTTGCAGAGCGTGTCTTCATTCTGCCAAATGATCTAACCGAATGTCTGAAGCCTCCAGCAGTGAAACTTGTCAATTTGCTGACGGATGCCCTTCCAGTGGAAGGTTAGCGTGACTTTTTAGTTGACCATAATGAAGTTGACATATAGAAAAACAAAAGGCGTACAACTGTTTCTGCTAAGAGAGGTTTTTTTAATCAGGTTCAGTGTCAACATCACTTGGGTGCACCTGAGTTTTGTCTTGCCTAACATGCAATTAACTGATCATATTAATGTCCAGACGATGCATTAAAGGCTATATAGTTATATTTCCGGCAATTAAATATAAATATCTAAAAAATACAGAATAGTTACCACTAAAAATAAGTTAACTTTTTTGCTGTTAAGAGAAGTGTTTCTAATGATAAATAGATCTCAGAAAAAGGCTTACTCACAATGATTTTAAATTTGTTGTGCCAGTAGTTATGTTTCCATGCAATTACTGAGTGATGTTCCTGCAAGTATTATAATTGACAAAAATATTGGACATGTTTTTGCTTATCTTAGCTGTCAGTCAAAATCTTTGGTTATGATTACAATTAGAAGTAGGGTTTAAGAAAAATCAGCTGAGCAAAATATATTGCTGACATGGTCTTTTCTATTCCTCACTTGGGATTGGTGGATACATGTTAAAATATGTATCCTTTCTTGAACAATGTATTGAGTTGTGTTGACATCCACTGCCTGTATTAAATGCAGGGTGAGAGGCAATGCTTGCCTTGTTAAAATGCAACGACCATCAGGTTTTTCGTCTATCACAACTGCTGGTATGTTACAGTATCTCACAAAAGTGAGTTCTTCCCTCACATTTTTGGAAAATATATGATTAACATTTTTCATGTGACAACACTAAAGAAATGACATTTTATTACAATTAAAGTAGTGAATGTACAGCTAGTGAGTGTACGTACACACCGCCACAGACTTGAGCTTCCAAAGAAGCTCTGGACGCCATGTCAAGGACGCTTGTCAAAAAAGTTTGGGGAAGCTTTAGACGCTTTGGGCGCTTTGGCCGCTCTGACGTGGTATGATCAGACTGTAAAAAATAGGGCAGGACTAGCATACGTAGCCTTAAATATATTGTGAGCAAATGAATTGCATTCCCGCTTAAATCGAGGGAACCGAGGGAACATATTTCACATTAAGAGTTGAACTCATCCTCATATCCTGGATCATTATGGATCATCGGGAAGTTGTTGTGTTTGGTGCTGCTTTATTGTATTTGCGCAGAAGACGTCGATGTCGGATTCGGAGAGTTGGGTTCATGACACACTCCAGGACCGTCATCAAAGGATGTCTATATTTCGATTGGTTGCTGGTCGTTAGCCGCTGAACCGCGTCATAGCTCATTACCATAAAGTTGAACAAACTTCAACTATTCTGCTTGACGCTCTGGTCGCTCAACACGCTCAACACGCCCAAAACGCGACGCCGACTGATTTAGTCGGTCCTTGCAGCTGAGAGAAGCTGGCTTCCATTGAAAATGAATGAGTTCTGGTATCCTTGGAAGCTCAAGTCTGTGGCGGTGTGTACGTACAGTAAATTTGCTGTCCCCTCAAAATAACTTAACACACAGCCATTAAGGTCTAAACCGCTGGCAACAAAAGTGAGTACACCCCTAAGTGAAAATGTCCAAATTGTGCCAAATGTGTCAATATTTTTGTGGCCACTTTTATGTTCCAGCACTGCCTTAACCCCCTTGAGCATGGAGTTCACCAGAACTTTTGTGAGATACTGTACAGGCATTACAATCATGAGAACCATTCTTACGCACTCTCTTCTACCTAGACATATGCACTCACCGGTATTCAGAACTTAATTGAGCTCACATGCACCTAAAAGGCACTGCAAGGAGTTGCTAGAGAGCAAAGAGGAAAGACATTCTATTACTAACCATGTAAACCCAGACAGCAATATAAGCACTGTCCTCTACAGGACCTTTGGGCTAATCCACAAGCTGGATTTAAACCTTGGTCTAGCAATGATGAACAACAAGCATTTTATAATCTTTTGCAAAAGGCCACATTTGAAATAACATTGTGAAACATTTGTGAAAAATTGTACTCTTACAAACAACAACAAAAAACGTTTTAGCCCAGTTTTATCCCTCTGTTGCGTTCCACTGGTAGGACACTGGATTTCTTCTGCCTACAGGGAGTGGAAATGACAACATCATGCTTTATTCTTAAGATTTACTTCATCTGTGAAAATACAATGCTCCATGTTTTTTCTTCTTTGACTTTGATTAGTAATTCATTACGAATACAATTTAAGAGATACAGTTTCTACTGTATGTACTAAGGTTTTTGTGCACTTAGAGAACTGAATAAACAGCTGTTAAAGCTATGTATACTGTGAATCGTTTCTCATGTTTTCATTACAAACGTGTAATCATTTTGGTTTTTGTTTGCAGTTCTTTAAATAGCATATCAGAGATTTTTAATTGTATAGAACATTTTCTAAATGAGCATACATTATGCATGTCTCACTGCATTTCAACTGTCTCCGTTGGCATAAATGACATTTGTGATTTAATAGAGTGATTAGAGGTAATCTTATCAAAGCTCTCAATAGTTCAACATAATTGAAAGAAGGATCTGCAGGATTGGATTTCAGGAAGATGCCGTCTCTTTTTTTATAAGACGCGTTGAATACTTATTAGCGTACGTGTTGTTCGGGGCTTCATTTTATTAATCAAAAACTGCTTTCATACCAGCATAGCAATTAACAGCTATTTTAGCATAGCTTAGCCATGGCATCTAGAAATATTGATGATGTCTGGATTCTGACACAATTTCTCTGGAATAATCAAATGGCAGTTCTTTTTAAACATGCATTATTAGCAACCAGTATAAGGTGCCTTGAAGCCAGGATACACCTTTGTAACATTAATAAAGCAAATAGCATACATAAGGTGAACTCATCCATTCTGTTTAACCATTTTGTATCATCCTCACGTTAAATACGCAGCCAATGCAAACTCTAGACATTTATGCCAGTCTCTTGAGGAGCATGTTTGAATTAAACATGTACTGTAGATCATCACATCCCATCCATGACATCTCTATGTCTTTCCATTAACTATCCTTCATCCAGAGGTCAGGTGTGATGTGGGGAAGTTTCAGTGCCATGAGCCGGTGAAATGCATCCCAGAGGGCTGGATCTGTGATGGGGAGCCTGACTGCCCAGATGCCTCGGATGAAACCGTAGACAGCTGTAAGTCACTAATTCACATGTTCTTTCCTGGATCCATTTACCAAACACTTCATACATGTAAAACATAAAAAAAGAATTACAAAAAATCCAATACTGAACGCGCTTACTCCTGAATTATGGATGTTTCACCTAGTTTCTCTTAAATGTATGCACTCACGACGTGTGTGCTATGAGCATCTGCTAAATGACTCAAATATAAATGTAAAAATAACCCTTCCATCCCTGTCTAATATAACCAAATAATTTCAAATGTTGACATATTTTAGTCCAGAGATTTTATTCCTGTGTTCTGAACTCTGACACGAGATGTTTCAGGTTTTGTTTTCATTGCACTAAGCGTTTTGATGACTCTTCGGAAGGCGTGCTGGATTATTTAAAAGGATAGAAAGGTTTTACCATAAATAGAACACTTCTGAATCTAACTTTGCTTTGTTAACCTGATCTGCCATAATACAGGTTTTCCTACTGTGTCTGTAGGTAGGATACTACTGTTTACAAGATTACTGTCTTTGTTTAGAACATGGGAGCTATCTGCCAGGTCTGCAATTGTTTGCATTACAGTTGTTTATTTGTATGAAAATATTATCAATAAGTCGAAGCACATTTTTTATTTTATCCTCACATGTCCTCTAATTTCACATTGTTTAGCATGAAACACTCCCTCTTAATTGAATAAAAAGCAATTTGCCATTACTGTGAAGAAGGTATTGCCATGGGATATAGCAGGCCTGCTGTGAAATATATGAACTGATAAACAGAACACATCATTTCATTGTGCTTTCAGTCACTAGTCTGACTTGTACCAGTGACATTCCCATAAACAGATTGTTTAGAGCAAGCAATATTTTTTCAGTCTCTTGTGAACAATTGGATTGAATTGTCTTCCCAGGGTCCAGTTTTTGCAAAATTCTAATTGATCTTAGGATATGATCAATTCCACGGTAAAATGTTGTCATTCAGAACATTTATTTGACTTCATGCTACTGCTGGTGCAAAGGTTCAATCAGCTCAGCTTTAATTGATGACTGGTGATCTATTGATCACATTCCAGAGTTTTTCAATTGGGATCAGTTCTGGAGATTGAGCTGGCCAAGACATCGTCTTAAACTGGTGGTCCTCCATCCACACCTTGATGGAGGCATGGAGCATTGTCCTGCTGGATAAAACAATCCTCAGAGTTAAGAAACATTGTCAGCAGAAGGAAGCAAGTTTACTTCCAGGACAACCTTGTACTTGGCTTGATTCATGTATCCTTCACAAGACAAATCTGCCCGATTGGACTGTAGAGGACTGGAGTGAGGTCATCTTCTCTGATGAGTCAAATTTTCCGCTTTGCCCAACACCTGGTCGTCTAATGGTTAGGCAGACACCTGGAGAGGGCTACAAGCCACAGTGTTTCGCAACCACTGTGTAATTTGGTGGAGGATGGGAGAAGACTTAGGGGTGCTTCAGTAAGACTGGAATCAGGCAGAGTTGTCTTTAGTAACAATATGTTACTTTATAAGAATATGTGTGTCCAGAGTATTGCGCTTCGAAAAACCCCTGGAAAATAGTAACTTCTGCACAGTCAAGTGTATCAACCTCCCGTGTAGACGAGAGGACCATGTTCAGGGATATATTTTTTGAGGAAACCATTGGTATTATAAAAAGGTTATGAAAGAAATGGGATTTCACTGTACAGTACATTATGTGTTGTTAGGTTCATTAAAACAAATACTGCCATATACAATGTTTTATAAAGTCCACTCTTAATGATTGCTTCACATGCCCTTTGGTCATTCATTATTTAATTATTTTTATTAATAGTTATTGTAACTTTGTCTTCTCCCCCAAAAATGTGCATTCCACTGGAGGCTATAACAGCTAGGCCTGTCACGATAACAAGTTTTGCTGGACAATAAATTGTCGAAGAAATTATTGCGATAAATCATATATTGTCGTTCTGAGACCATTTTTATCTATTATAATGATAATGGCATAATAGTGCACCTTTTCAAAGATCAATAAACTTTTATTTCTAAAGAATATTTAACACTGGAACTGGAAAACATTTGAAATATCCACAATAAATGAACAAAAAAAACAAAAACAATAAATAAAATCTCAAAATGCAATTGAATAAAAACCAAACAACCAAAAACAAAAAATGGAAATTAAAAACCACACACAACCCAAACAAAGTCTCTTTGGTAGAGAGAGAGATGAGGAAAACAAGCATGCAACTGGACATTATTGCAGTCATAAAAAGTATTGAGCTAATTTTTATTAATTAGTTGACTTATTAATGACTTATTGCATACTAAGACAGGTCTAATAACAGCAGTCTCTACCCCTATTCATGAAACATCTGATATACTTCAATAAGTAATTCAAGTAGTTGAATTCCACCTTTGTTGTCTTTGAACATTTTTTATGTTTGTTTGTATTATCCTTTTTCCAGCACTGTTTATTCGCCATTCGCTCTTTCAAAAATTAAATGCACCTAGTTTCTCCTAAGTGTATGCATGTACTGTATGTCACACTGTATAGGTATAAAATGTAAAAAGTGCATAAAAATGAATCAAGTTCATTATTCAATTTTTAGTCATTTTGCAGATGATCTTATCCAAACCGACTTACAGTAAGTACAGATACATTCACCTGAAACAACTTTGGGTTAAGTGCCTTGCCCAAGGACACAACAACATTTGGCACAGTTGGGAATCAAACCGGCAACCTTCCCACTCCCTAACCACTGAACCATCTGGAGCTATAGAGTAGTATATAAAGTTAGGTCTTGAAATATTAAGGAAAGTCTGCACATCAATTGCATCTCCATTGTTTTATTTCAATTCCATTGTGGTGGTGTACAGAGCCGGAATTATGAAAATTGTGTCAGTGCCCAAATGTTTCCTGACCTCACTGTATAGTTTTCTAAGCGTTTTAATAAATGTGTTTGTCTTTGTAAGGATTTGTTTGCAAACTGCTAGACTGATGTTGTTGCTGATTAGAATAATTCAGACTAAATCTAGGCAGGTTTCAGACTGAAAAAAATAGAATAAATAAATAAATGCCTGCCCAACAACTTGAAGCTCATAAATCACACACAGGCAAAATGATGCAGGACACCTTAATGTTCATAAGTGGAATATGTTTGTCTTTGTAACACTGCTAACTGTACAACTCACAACTCTGTATGTCAACTCACATTATTAAGGAAATGAATAGATTGTTGAATTGGAGTAAAGACCAACAGTTATCCTGAATTGGAACCTGTGTTTAGTAGCAACTAGAGGAAAGAGCAGTCAAAACATGGATATTAAAATAGGAATCGCAATAAAATCATCCCAAAATTCATTATAAAACATAATAATATACAGCACCTGCCAAATAAACGATTGGTCCACCTGGTGCTGTGGGATCAGGTGCAGAGCAGAAACACCTATTCGCTTCAATACACAAGGCAGGAATGGTGTGTGTGTGTGTGTGTGTGTGTGTGTGTGTATACTGTGCAGACATCAGTTGCTTGTGAAAGCCAAGAGCAATACATTTACATAGTCATTGATACATCAGCAGAAATAGGTTTACAAATGCTTGTGTGCAATAATATCTTATAGTTGTAAAATATTCTATGCTTTATATGATTATTGATATTCATTAGTGGCTTATTTTGGCCCATCCTAATATCTGCAGGCTCTCCCACCAACACATTCCTGGCTATGCCTCTGTTTTGAGCAGGCCCTGAAAGTGGAACTGACAGAATTTTAACAATATTAAATTGTACTAGAATATGTCAAAATACCCCTCCAACATGGTGCCATCATGGTGCAAAGTTTTTTTTCAGCTGTCTATCACAGGATGTTGAAGTCTAAATTAAATAATTAATATGATCTTATAGTGCAGACCTTTAGCTGATATTTTAATGTATTTCCATCCAATTCGTGTGAATGGTGTAGGAATTACAGCAATTATTGTAATTATTGTGTTTATTATGTGTTCCCTCCATTTATACAGGTTCAAAAGTATTTGGACAAACATATTCCATATATAAATTGTGGAATTAAATCCTTTGTTGCAAATCCTTTAAAGTCTGTAACCCATAGACATCACCAGATGCTTAGTTTCTTCTCTAGTGATGATCTGCCAGGCCTTTACCGCAACTGTCTTCAGTTTCTGCTATCTCTTGCAGTTTTGCCTTCAGAATGTGAAATGCATGCTCAATTGGATTTAGGTAAGATGATTGACTTTACCATTGCAGAACATTCCACTTCTTTGCCTTAAAAAAAGTACAGTATCGGGTTATGTTCGCAGTATTCTTTCAACTGTACTGTGAATCACCAAAAGATTTTCAACATTTTTTTTCCCGACGTGTGCACTTTAGCTCAGGGGAAATGTGAGGGTCTTCGTGTTTAGTTTAGACACGTGCGTCATTTAAATCACTTTATGCAATGTAAGCCAATCAAAGCAATTGTTCACATTTTAAGGAGACCAATGAGGAACCTTTTAGTCAGTGAGAGGGAGGGAAACGCAAAATGGGGAATGAGAGATTACGGAAGAAATTACATAATAGCTTGCTCTATATTTTGAGGAGGGGAAATGAAGGCTCAGATGTTTAGATGAAAAAGTCAGAGTTGAAGGCATGGAAAATAAACAAACTGAGAGCCCAGTACCAGTGGTCCACCAGTGTTCTCCCCCATTCATTCACGCCCCATTAACAAGCAAACAAGTGTTTTCTAAACATTGCATGGACCGCAGTCCATAAAATGCCATACAACTTGTGGGGGTGATTCGGTAAGGATATGTTAGGTATAAACTACTAAAACACATTCAAGAGGAGGACATATACTGTACTTGGACATGGTCATAAAGGAAGTGTTGAGAGAAGGAGGGGGACTGATGCGAAATCTATGCTGTCAATGTCTTTGTTTTTGGAAGAGAAATTAGAAACTGCTACAGTTTTATTTATGATTACTTACAGTATCTAATTTGCTTACTTTTACAACGTGTCTGTATGGATGAAGAAAGTACTTTTAACATTTACTATACATCTTGTTTTTGAAATGTATTTATTTTAATCTGATAGACATGTGAATCATAGTGCGTCTTAAATATGATCATGTTTCTTTTTCAGGTCTTGGTTTTCTTTATTTGTACGAAACGGAGACTCCGGTTAGAGACTCGTACTCTAGTCGCATTTGAGTCTTATGACAATTTGACTTCAGGCTCATTCTCTAGTGACGTCAGACTTCACTCGGATTCAGCTGGATCAGTGGTTCGGGAGTCAAACTTGTAGTCGGGACTCGGAAGGTTGTCGGTTCGATTCCCACAAAAATAATGTTAGAACTAAACAAACCTTTTAACAAAAGTGCACATAATAGCATGCCATTTTTATGTCCCCTGCATATATAGTGGAGCTGTGTAATGCTCATGCTTTTTAATTAGCTTCTTGATATGTCACACCTGCCAGGTGGATTGATTATCTTGGCAGTTGAGTAATGCTGCTCAGTAACATTCCAGTAGAAATGTGTGTTCAGGTCCAGCACAATGTAAGCGTGCACTTTGCTCTGTTCATAAAAGTTTGATTTGGAATCTCTCCCCATTTCACGTACCAATGTGCATGCTGGGAGCATGGTATTGTGCATATTTATCAACACACAGTAAAGTATGTCCATCGACTCTTTCACATTCTACATTCTAACAGGTAGTCGTGATATACAGTAAAACTCCTACTTTTTAATTATATTGTTTTTGTATACACCTGTCCTTGTAATATACATGCTTTTGTTTTCTCATCTTCTTTCCCCTTTAATAAGAGAAGGAGGAGTAGGTGTTGTACGTGCTTCAGATATTAAAGCTGTTTCGGGTCACATTCTGAACGCTCTGTCACTTCATTATTTCGTGTGTTATTGGAGTGTCATCGGTGAAGCAGTAGGTAATTAGATTCGGTGTTTAGATTGTCTCCCCTGCATCAGGAAGCCTGAGTGTGATACGGATCAAACCCAGCCCACAGTCATTTACCCCTCATTAGCAGGGGTGACGTTCATAATGTTTTCAATGCTGACGTAAATGTCTTGTCTTTTCGTCCTTTCATGTGCATCCTGTTTGGTTATGATCTAAACTGATTTTTTCCCCCCATCTACTGTGGAGTGTTGTGTTGTGAGGTTGAAGGTTTTGGAAACATTCCTTTTAATTTAGTGGCTGCAGCTCCCCAGTTGGAGCGTAGCTCATATTCTTCCTGAGGCTACTGCCATCTGCTTAAGGGGAGCTAAATTCAGACCCACCAAAGGATTATGTCACTAGTAACTGTGTGTGTGTGTGTGTGTGTGTGTGTTTGTTCATGTGACACATCACCCCGAAGACTAAACAGAAAGAGCAATGGTAACCTCCTATTGGTGACAAAAGGGTTAGTATAATGTTTGAGTTTCACTCTCAGTGATGGTTCGGCTTTGTGATTGGTGAGAACTCCATTACCCAGTATGCCCTTGAAAGATCCTCTGCTCAAAATGGTTGCTTTCACTTTCGCTGCATTGAACAGACACTTGTCGAGTTATGTTTAGAGCGTTTGAAACGGTTTGATTCCAAGGTCCACCGTTGTTCCAGGTTCCATTGTATTTCATTGACTGGTGAAGTTTTGGGAGGATAGTTTTCAGTATTTTGTCTCTTTGTCTCCTCTCTCCTAACCTCTGCTTCAACCTTTTCCATTTTTTTATTTTCTGTCTTCTATTCAAATGATAAAGGACACCATCACCAGCGTGTTACCTGGAGCCTTTAAAAGAACCATATTTTACAACCTGTCGGGTGGTTTTCATTGAACCGTGGAGTAACATCAAAGTACTAAAGCTTACATTAGTCTCCTGCTGTGTCGACAGAGGACTTAGTGTCGGAGAGCACCCCAGTCAGAACAAACAAAACTGACAGAAGGGATATATAACCAAAAGTCACCCAGTAAAATTATACTCTGTAAAATATTGCCTTTTCAAAAATAAACTATGGTTACATTGGATTGTGTTATTATTATATAATGACTAAATTATCATAAATCAATTAATGACCTTTTGGTTTGTTGTTCATTCATGTAAGTACACTTACTGTAGATTTACTTCTGCTAAGATACCATTCATTAAATGCAGCAATAAAACAATGGTCAGAATCATATAATTATGTTCAAGGACGCTGGATGGTTGCCAGCTGTTATTGGGTATATCTAATGCCTAATGCACTTGCCCTTAACGTTAATAATACCACACCACACACTGTGATGAAGCATCAAATTTTTTCTATTAGGTTGCTCATCGAGTTACATATTGTAGGCTTACATTTATTTAGTTTATGAGTCACATAACAGTTTAGTAAATTATTGCGCCAATAGTATTGATTTACAGAAACACTTGTACATGTATTGTCTCTATAATGGGTCTGGGAGAAAGGGAAATAATACTATACAATGTGTTATAAACAACTTATTTGCAGACAAAAATGTATTATTCATATGAAGTCCCCCCTCTAACTAAACAATTAGATGTGTGCATCTGCATAATGATAGTCCAGCTAGAAACATCTCTAAACACAAATTATGTTACAATTTCTCACATAATATCCATTTGGCCTTCCACTGCTTATCCAGCCTTTGTGTGTTTAAAAGAATAATAATAATAATAATACGTTGCTCTGAAATGGCCTTACCCACAGCCTTCCCTGCTGGCTGATGATGCATGGGTATTTTACTGTACAGTGAGTGGTTTCAAATGTGATGTATTAACACGCATATGTTACTGTTGTACTGTAGTGTTGGTATGCTTAAGTGATACATTTCATTACATTACACTCCTACCTTTCACTAGTGCATAATATATTATGTACACAGTTATAATCATTGCACATGAGAGGTCAGTTATATATTCAAACTATAAACAAATAATATAGTGACAGGACAATATCAATCCAACCTAATTTTTGATGTCCAATGGAATGTTTATGTAATGTATTGTGGAGGGGCTCAAAGGCTTGCAGCTAGAGTTCTCATCATTTAAAGATACATTTTTAAATGGATGTCAATATGACTGCAACTGCCTCAAGGAAAACATACCGACTGATTAGTCCTTTCTGGCACTCCTACAGTAGCTCAAAACAATGAAAGAGAAAGTTAGGCCCACCCACACGCTAACAGATCTTCTGCTTTTAACCATCTCACTGCCTTTTTAATTGGGTTGTAATAGCATGTTTTGACAGTGTATTTGCAAGTGGATATAAAAAAAACTTAACTTGAACTTAATTGCTAAACTCCCCCAGCCTTCCTGCATCCATATTTTGTATGTTGTTGCAATTTTGTTTTGATTCACTTAAACTTTACCCACACAGAGCAGTTTTTTCTCTAACCAACAATTGATAGGTGTAAAAGGGTGCAAAAAGTATTCAATTATATAAACTTTGAATATGCAAATGATACAAAAAATAAAACCACTTTGAGTCGATTACAGTAGTTCATATTTAGGTTGAAATTCCTCTCTGCTAAAATATATTAATGTATTTTTTATTTGGTTATTTCATCTTTACCATGTGGGCAGATAGATAACTAATTCTCATTTGCAACGGAAACCTGGGCAAGATAAACATAAGAGTGCTAGAGACAACACAGAGTTTCACATAAAATACAAAGTATATCAAACACTCTGAAATGATTTGTAAACCAAATGAGCAGATTGAACTCTTTAAAGTTATCTAATAAATACGCCATGTCGGCAGAGCGATAGTAAACGGTAACACTAGTGGGTAACAGTGCAATTGAAAATAAGCAAATAACAGTACAAATGATTGTGTGCAAGGGCGTAGGTTTGGTTTGAACATTGGTGGGGACACAGTTTTAACCATTCTATTTGCTATCGACGCTCCTGCCTGTTGCTATAAGCATGAGCAGAAAGTGTTTGTGCAAACACACACACACACACAAGATACTGCATTACATACAGTAGGTCAGAAGTATCGAAATATATTCAGGTTTATTCAGAGTTCTGTAACCGTACGTAAGTCCAGTGGTTAACTAAACTTATTTCGTAATCTAATATTAGCTAGCTAAATTGAATTTTGGTTTCTTAAAGTCGGCAGGCATAAAGTCTCTAGTGTGTTTTAAACCTAATTTCCAAAAAGTTACGCAACTCTTCTGATTATTATTTTCACTCCTCCGTCAGAAATGTTGCGAGGAGCACCTGGTCGAGGCAAATTTATGGTGAAATGATTATCTTTCCACTCCTGTATTATGGCCCCAACAGTGCTCACTGGAACATTCGGAAGCTTAGAAATGTGCCTATAAACGATGCCATAACTATGTTTTGCAACAATTAGTTTGCGAAGGCCTTCAGCCCGCTCTTTGCTTTTACCCGTCATGAGATATGTCTTCTGTGACTCTTGGCAATGAGACCTTTTTGTAGGCCATCAGTTGGGACTAAACCAGCTGATATTCATTTGTACTGACAGGGGGCTGGATTG
>JACXGM010016710.1:9020-20364 GCA_016801145.1 Umbra pygmaea | reverse complement strand
GGCAGCTGCTCCGCTGCTGATCGCAAGGCCCTTCAGAGGGTGGTGAAGTCAGCGGAGCGCATCATAGGCTGTTGTCTCCCCACCGTGCAAGGCATCTACCACAAGCGATGACTGAGGAAAACACAGAACATCTTAAAAGACCACAGTCATCCAGGCCGTGCCCTTTTCTCACTGCTGCCATCTGGTAGACGTTACCGGAATATCAAATCACGGACTACCAGACTAAAAAACAGTTTCTTTCCGCAGGCCATTCAGCTGCTTAACACGGAACATTGATTACAAATCATTACCTGAGCCCTGTCATTCTCTGGTCACTTTATCCAATTTACATCTGAGTAGCAGAATTCAATGCACCTTTAAAAAGGAATTTCCATGCCATATTTATCATATTTATTACTTCTGCTGTTGTACACTCCGGATCATTGTTCAGTACATAGTGTATTGCTATTATTATTATTATTATTGTTTTAAATGTCTTCATATTGTATATAATCTTTTTAAGCCCACTGTGTAGATGTGTCGAGCCATGTCACAAGAATTTCTCTGCATAGGATGATGTGATGTCATTCGATGCATATGACAAATTAACAACTTTGACTTTGACTTTGACTCTCCATATCTATCCAATGTGTAGTTAGCTGTCCCTGTCAGTTGATTTGTAATAGACCACTTGTGTAGTATTCAATTAATTTAGGTAAATCAGTAGTTGGCAACGTTGACCATATTAATGACAACTAAACTATCAACAAGCTGCTACTTTGCTGCTTTCAAGTAAGGTGGTTATTGAAGTTCGAGTTCAACTAGGAGCTCAAAGAACATCAAGTTGTGAGGAGGTGACTTGCATCCAGCAATGACACAAGTTACAGGGTATACATTGCTGCTTAAAACCTAATTATGTAAAATTGTATCTTCTTGGATTTCTTGCCAGCTATAACTTGCCAGCTAAGTACTGTGGAGCAGAAGCTTTTGATCTAACATGGCTTTAAAATCTTGCCTGCGACACATCTTGACGATCTTTAGACCTAACACGGTCTCAAACGAGGAACTCCGGCACAGAAAGGGCGCAAACACCATCGCTAAGACCATTGCATCACATCGATGGAGATGGCCTGACCACGTCTGCAGAATGCCCCCTGACTTACTACCAAGGGTGGCACTGAGATGGACTCCACAGGAAAAAAGGAAACGAGGCAGACCCAAAGAAACCTGCCGTCGAACCACGGAGCGAGAACTCAAGACCAGAGGCCTAACCCTGCACACCGCTCCTGCAACAGCAGCCGAACAAAATGGAGTTCCCTTGCAGTCGCCTTAAGCACCAGACAGCGCAAAAAAGATTGATTGATTGATTGATTTAGAAGATCTTGCTAGCTAACATGTCCAAAAAACATTCAAATGAACTGTTTTCCATAAGTAAACTTAGATTGTTTCATACATTATAATTAAGTTTAGGGTGTAAACTCTATAAAACATAAAAAATATCAATTTTGACAGAAATCACATTTTTGGCTTATAACCAAATATAAGTGGGAATGACATCCGACTGGTTCTCTCAGACCGCCACACATATACTACAACAGTAAAAATAGAATTCCTGAAATTCAGTTGTGGATTTTGGTTTTGGTTTGCCACCCCAAGATTTTCAGTGGCCCAATCTGGCCAGCCCCGTGAAAGATTTCTGGGGAGGCCGCTGCCAAAGGTTTGACTCACAGAACTCACAGAACCATTAATATAATTATTAATCCCTACAGGTGACCAGTCTGAGATGATTACAATGGCACTTATTCAAGCATAATCCTTTGCTAACTATAGAGACACAAATGTGATAGTTTTGTTCATGTTTGCGTCTGTATAAGAAGTGTATGTCTGTCAAAAACATTACAATCCTGTCTCATTTTTCACCAGGAACTAATAAAAAAAGGCATTAACGGGAAAAATAAATGAGTCTTAACAGAAACCAACTGAGTGAGAGGGAGAGAGACAGAGAGAGAGAGAGAGAGGGAGGACAGAAAGAGAAACAGAGAAAACAGAGGATAGGTCTCTAGCGTTAGAGAGGTGAAATATCTTTGTGAAAAGGGGAATGAGGTCTTTCTGGAGATAACTTCTCTGCAGCTTGTTTGAGTTCTTTCAGCTCAGGGCAAAGTGTGTGTACCATAGTAATTACTTTTTTTTTACTTCGCCCTGTCTCTGTCTTTTTTCTCTCGTTCAGTCACTCGCTGTCTTTCTCGACTCGTCTCTCCATCTCTCTAACTCTCTCTCTCTCTATTTCTCTTCATCATTCTGTCTCTCTCTGTTTCTCTACCATTCTCTATCATTTCTCCCTCTGTCTCTCGTTTCCTGGGTGACTTCAATTTAGACGCCAGTTCAAACGTTTTTTGCCCATGTCTCCCATCAAATCCCATATCATTTTTTATTTATTACTCTACAGAGAACTTGGACTTTCTTCAAGGCCTTTCACAGCACATAACTCTCTATGTCATTGACACACACATACACACGCGATCACAAATATTAATGCATATACACACACAATGTTACATATGTTAACACAAACACACACCATTGCTGAGAAAAACACAAATCAAGATCACTTATGACAAATACAACAGACATTCACATCACATGTCCATTCCCAAAACGCAATGCCAAAGTGTATCTTTGGAGATCAGTGTGTGTATATTCCAGAGTGTGAATGTATGTGTGTAGAGTTCAGTGTTTTTATATAAAGTCCAGTGTGTGTCTATGACGAATGGCAGGGCGAATTGTTTAAATTGTCATGTAAAACTAGACTATTGACAGGCATTTTTCTACAACTTTTCTAAACAATGAACTTCACATATACATTAATTAGATTTGATTGGATTTAGACTATACAGTTGATATTATGATAAATGCACAACCCATATGAGTGTATTAGTTGAAGAACTGAAGTAGCAAGTACTCAATGAGTCTGAGCCTTCAACATAGTAAGGGTAAGGGGGGAGGGAGGGAGGGAGTGGGGGAGTGAGGGACATTTCATGCGAGAGTACGGAGATAGAAGCCTACAAAGACAAAGACGTGAAAGATTTCCACTTATAGCCAAACCAAACTTTACAAAGTCAATCAGCTCATGTTGCAAAGAAAAAGCAGGAGGGTATTAACTACCTGTTTTGTCTTCTAGTGTTAAGTGTGCGTGTGTGTGCGTGCGTGTGTGTGTGCGTGTGCACATGCGTGCGGATGCGTGTGGATGCGTGTGTGTGCGCACGCGTGCGTGTGTGTGTGTGTGTGTGTGTGTTTGCGCGCAGGTGCTAAAAGCTTCAGATAATTGCAGCCGGTTTGATTTCTGTCTCTGCAATTAGCTTTAGCCTCTTAATAAAGAATTAGTGACATGTTTTTAGAAGACATGAAAGTGTATTAGGGTTTGGGGGGGGAGAAGAATCTGCCAGTCGAAGTACATATGTATTGCGTATGATTTGTGAAATAATGAAGAATAGTCATTGAAGCTGTTTTTCTGCCATGTTCTATTTGAAGTTGTTGTTATTGTTTGTGTCGTTTGTCGTCCATGTTAACTAGAAGGGAACGTAAAGGGATTTTGAATGATATTTTTAAATGTTTTTCTCTTCTCTACCCTACGACTGTTCAGAAGGCCCAGCGTGTACAGTACATGAAAAAACTCTTACTACAGCAAGTTTGTTTTGGTCAGTAAACCTGCTACAACACGAGTCACTAAATTATTAAGTTGGGACTGTACTGTTTTAGGGTGTAGGGTTGGTTTTTCACAGGTGATTGGGCGAGGTTTGATGTAGTAGTGGATATCTTAGATATGCAATTGACATATTCAAGCAAATCTTTGACATGTACACACACAAGTGTTTTCAAACACACACAGACTTCTGAGGCAGACGGGATAATGCCTGAGTGCAGGGATGATACCTGGTTAGTCAAACAGGGATGATGCCTGAGTGAATGGATGATATCTGGTTAGTCAAACAGGGATGATGCCTGAGTGAATGGATGATACCTGGTTAGTCAAACAGGGATGATGCCTGAGTGAATGGATGATACCTGATTAGTCAAACAGGGATGGTGCCTGAGTGAATGGATGATACCTGGTTAGGCAAACAGGGATGATGCCTGAGTGAATGGATGATACCTGATTAGTCAAACAGGGATGGTGCCTGAGTGAATGGATGATACCTGGTTAGGCAAACAGGGATGATGCCTGAGTGAATGGATGATACGTGATTAGTCAAACAGGGATGATGCCTAAGTGAATGGATGATACATTGTTAGTCAAACCGGGATGATGCCTGAGTGAATGGATGAAACCTGGTTAGTGGGTTGAGCGGCTGATCCATCACTCTGTCTTCTTATCGCTCTCTCTCTCCATCTCTTAATATCCCTCTCTAGCTCACTTTCTGTCTCCCCTGTACCTCCCTGTCTGTCACGCCTTTCAGACGCACACATTTTAGGAACACGCTCTTGCGAGGACACAATTTATTCCAAGTTTCGTCAGTCCCACCAGTGTTGTCAAACGAGAAAACAAAACGCAACAAGAAACATCACATTAGCTTTTTTGTCCAAGAAAGTTGAGGGAATCAAGTCTACATGTTGACGTGAAAGCAAATGTCTACTGTTAAAATGAAGGATGAGAAAACAAACAAGAGGCCCATACACAAAGAGGGTTAGGGTTTAGGTACTATGAATAGGATAAAGGTTAGGGTTAGGGTTAGGGTTAGGTTAGGGTTTAGGTACTAAGAGTAGGGTAAAGGTTAGGGTTAGGGTTTAGGTACTAGGAGTAGGATAAAGGTTAGGGTTAGGGTTTAGGTACTAGGAGTAGGATAAAGGTTAGGGTTAGGGTTTAGGTACTATGAGTAGGGTAAAGGTCAGGGTTAGGGTTTAGGTACTATGAGTAGGGTAAAGGTTAGGGTTAGGGTTTAGGTACTATGAGTAGGGTAAAGGTTAGGTATGAGGTCAAATCTTTGAACGCTGCATCATGTCTGGGGATCATCCCGACCTTAGAGTTGATGGTGTTCTGCTCTTCTGTGTCCATTTGAGAGATGCAACTCTTTCAGCCAGAAAGGTCACAATGCAAAGTTCAGAATAGCAGCCAGTTTTACTCACTATAAGTTCAGAATAGCAGCCAGTTTTACTCACTATAAGTTCAGAATAGCAGCCAGTTTTACTCACTATAAGCACTATTCTCGACGAATTCTGGCAACTTCAAATAATCTTCTTAACAGATCAGAAATGGCATCCTGCTCGCTAGCTAGAACGTGTTAAACCATCAGGAAAATTGGGCTAAAAAAAGCTGATAGATGCTCTTTCAATTATGTTGACAAATTGTCACCATCTTCTCTGAAACCCCTGGATCGATCAGCATAAAATTTGGTACTCAGTGTAGTTAACCAGAATGGCCTTATAAATTACCTTGTGTTGAATACAGGACAAAATTACCTATGCTGTAGGGACCATAGATCATTAAACCCGTCCAACAGTGTTATGAGAGAAGATAATAACTGACGACTCGCCAGATCTAAGATATTTGGAGCTGTAGGTTATCTACAACTGCAACGTGAACTTGTCACAACCTGCTATAACTGGAGTTGAGGAAAGTTAATTTAATATGTTTACCTGAGAACTACAACAGAATCTCTGATTAAACTGTTGTAGGGAGTTGAATCAAGGGGCATTCAGCCATGGCATATTGTAAACACTATTTTCTTTAGTTAGCGTTATCAAAAATAGCTAGACTCTCTTCTACAAAATGTGTTTTTGATGAAATTTAAAGAAAACCTTTAAAATGTATTTATGCTTGAAGAGGTGGTAATGCGACGAACAGTGTGAGAAATATGTCAAGGTTTTATTAACTTTCGTTGTCCAAAGCTGAATTATATTATAAGTCAAATGCATGTTTACGTATCCACTATGCTCATATACCTTGCTTTGGCAAATGGCAAGACTGTTGAAATGTACCGTACCTTGGTGCTCACAATTGCCCCTAGTGGCTAGTTTAAGTAAAAATACTGGAATTTGGACAATTAAGAAAATGACTGGACCTAACTTCACAGACACACAAAGACAGACAGACAGACAGACAGACAGGCAGGGAGGCAGACAGACAGACAGACAGACAGACAGACAGACAGACAGACAGACAGACAGACAGACAGACAGACAGACAGACAGACAGACAGACAGACAGACAGACAGATAGACAGGCAGGCAAGCAGGCAGGCAGAGACACAGACAAGCAATCACAGAAACAGGAAAGGCAGAAAGAAAAATGAAAGGGGAAGAGAGAGAACATGGTAGGGAGAGAGAGAACCCATCCGTCAACATCTCCTGTCTGGATACGGTGTCCTGACTGACTTGACTCAGGGCATTCAATGACCCCTGGCATTCAGTCAGTATGGGAATGTCTATCATACACACACACTAATACACCTGTCACACACATAACCTGATACACACACCTGTCACACACACCTACACACACAACAGAGGTCACATCCTGTTTCTGATTGGCCATGGAAGGAAGAAATGGGGTTATAATCCCTGTTCACCTTCCTGTACATGACAACAGTTACAGTCACCTCTCTCCTCTGGCACATCTCCGCCCCGGGATTCTTCTTACTACAACAGCTTCTTTATGCCAGGGTTAGGCCTACTTCTTAGCAGCATTTACCTTTTTTAACTCAACGTTTTAAGTTGTTTTTCTTTTGAACTCTATAATGGATTCTTCAGTGTGGCAACAGATCCCTCAAGTGGCAACTTTTGGAACCGCAGACACATGCAATACGAGTAGATGGAGGCAGTGAAAGATAAACAAGGTTGGATTATAACATTATTTATACATTTCTATTTAATTATTTATTGAACGATTCTCCTTCTGTTTAATGGAGGGTTATTACATTTAACTCCAGGCTAAGCTATTTAAGAGACGGGCAGAGTCAGAAAACATCCCCAACTTTCTAAGTTCGGAATCCTCCTGTAAGTATCAATGGAACACGCTGGAATGTTCTGGTCAGAATGCAATTATAGGAATGATTGCTCCATTCATTTATTCTGCGAGTCAGTGTTTATGCCTGGTAAGCCCTTGCCCCTTGGAGGCTGGGGGTGCAGTGTTCTAGTAAAATTGTAGACGGGTATCGTGGAACAGGATGGTGAGGTGATGAAGATATGAACACCAGAGGGTTATGATGAAGGATGGTTTGGTCATCAATAATATTACCCTGTTCTCAATGTTTGTCTGTGTCTCAGTTTAAAGGAGCTTTTGGTATTGTGGAATACAACAACAATGAAAATAAAAAAGAAGGTAATTTAAATAATATTCAATATAACAAGAGGGGGAAAAAAATACATTAAGTTAATATTAAACACATTCATAATATCAGCTACTAGTATGTACAGTGTTGCACATGGCTAAAGTCAGAAAGAAATAGGAAAATAAATGAAGCAATTTGTATTGTTTTTGTTTACAGTCTCAACATACAGTTGCTGTCCTCTAATGGCAACAGGTCACAAATCGTTCTGCACATTACAGAATTTTAGGAAAGTAATAACTTTTAGAGCAGTTGGCATTAAAGTGCAGCTCTGTTTCCACCTGATTTTGAAGGCAGTAAACAACTACACTCGTCTTCTCTGGATAGCACAACTCTATTCATTAACTCCCTATGCTCACTAAGTATTATTTTCCATCAGTAGGATAACTCTCACTCAATTCAACAACTGTGTTGTTATTTTTCAGACGGTGTACATTGTTTAACAGTGTAGAACAAGGACATTATTATTGTACCTTATTAATGCAGGAAACAGAATTATCTGTCGGTCCACCCTTCTGCCGGTCTAGAAGAGTGCGTTCTTATCACAGCCAAACTATTGACAGTTCTTGTCAACCCAGACACCAGACCGGATTACCAGCTCTGTCGGTTGCAGAGGCGGCTGTTCTTTCCCACTGTGACACAGACTAAGTAACAGCCAAAACACACAGACACACACAGTGACAGCCAAGTATCCCCACACTCACAGTAACAGCCAAAGGAGGAGAGAGAAACACGAACTAACACACATTAAGATAATAAAACAGGAACGCTAACACAGAGTAATATCCAAACACACATTCATACATTCGAAATCTGGGCTGGAATAATAACTGTCAATATTGCATCCAGATAAAAGGGCTTACAGTTTATGGAAGGCTAGAGAGCAGAACATACACAGTACACAATGCCATAAAACAAACACAATACACACAGCACATACACACAATAACATAACACACACGCCAAACACACACTAAATACGCACAATAACATAACACACACGCATTATACACACAGCAAATACACACAATAACATAACACACACCATACACACACACCATATACACACACACCATACACACAGCAAATACACACAATAACATAACACACACACCATACACACATTAACATAACACACACCATAGACACAGCAAATACACACAATAACATAACACACTTCATACACTCAGCACATACACACAATAACATAACACACACAATACACTCAGCACATACACACAATAACAAAACACACCATAAACACAGCACATACACACAAGAACATAACACACACCATACACAGAGCACATACACACAATAACATAACACACACCATACACACAGCAAATACACACGGTAACATAACACACACACCATACACAGAGTACATACACACAATAACAAAACATACACACCATACACACAGCAAATACACACAGTTATATAACACACACACCTACACACATTAACAACACACGATACACAGAGCACATACACACAATAACATAACACACACCATACACACAGCAAATACACACAATAACATAACACACACCATAAACACAGCACATACACACAATAACATAACGTGCATGCTGTGCCCCCTTAAAAAAAATAGGTGCATGCTGCTTCTGCTGTGTAGTGCGCTTTTAGTTTATGAAGTAGACTTTTCTAAATGTTCCATACACACAATACAGTCATTTATAGAAATGTCCATTACAGTTTTTTACAATCACTTTGCTACTATTTTCAGAACCTTGATGTCATTTTTTACAACTCGACACAAAACGGTTACCACTTGTAACACAGGCTGTCTAATGTTCAAAACATTGCATTATGCATTCACATCTTTAAAGAAATCTTGCACTTGAACAATCGTTGGTTCAAAAAACAAATTTACTGTAAAAATACCATTGAAACAAAACTATAGATCACCCAAACACAAGCAACCGACAGTTTCACTCTGTCAGTGTTCGTACAATCATTAAATATTGTAGAACGAAATAGGTGATACAGGTTTCATTATGGTACTACATGTACAGTAAACACATATCTGTGTACTGCAGTGGTAAAGAGAATACAGACATAGTGGAATCAATGAACAAAGTGTGTAATACATTGATGCAAAACACTACAGTACAATCACAACAGAGGTTTATTTGGATCAAAGCAAAAGTAATTAGCTATGAAATAGAAAAGAAAAGACAGTACTGTAAAACTTCAAATGCAGTGTTCCTCAACTTGCTTGCTTGTACTGTAAGAAACAAAACAGGAGTGATTACTGTACTTCTGCATTGCCATCAACTCTGTGTTGTGGATTTGGCCACAGATTCTCATCTACATCACAATGGATGTTTTCATTAGCCAAACATCTTAGAAAAATCCTTCGGGCATGGCGAATCCAAGCCTGACAATGGTCTGCTGTGATTTCATTGCAGGCGTCATCCATAGCCTGGAGAAGAGTGACTTGTTCATGAGGGTGCCTATCATGAACCTTCCATCTCCATGCGGAGAAAAATTCCTCAATCGGGTTAAGGAAGGGAGAGTAGGGAGAGTATTATTTACTCATTCCACAACGTGCACTCAATCATCAGTAACGAGTTGGCAGAATTGGACAAGAAATTACAAGGGCCTGCATATATACAGTGCAGTACTGTCAATACTGTAAAAAGTCTGAAAAGGTGGTACAGTATTTTAGGACCATAGACACAGTGTCTGATTACTGTAAGCATTCCAGTATGATACTGTAAAACATTAGGCTACATCCATGGATATTGTAGTCTAATTGGTTCATGTTACTGTAAGCATTACAGTATGAAACTGTAAAACATTAGGCTACATCCATGGATATTGTAGTCTAATTGGTTCATGTTACTGTAAGCAATACAGTATGATACTGTAAAACATTAGGCTACATCCATGGATATTGTAGTCTAATTGATTCATGCTCCACGCTAATTGGTGACAATGAACCTCATTATCTTGAAACTTTCATTATTTACTGTCAACATGGAAGATTGTCTGTTTCCATACAACTATGCATTAAGAGTACTGCAACAGTTACTTATCATTTTGAGCAGTTCTATCAGTGGATAGTTATATCATCGTAAGGAAATTAATAGACTGATTTGAAATGTAATGTGTGACTTACCTTTTGAAATAGTAGTACATTGATGTTAAGTTGTATCATATTGAACAGGTGATTTTTGTTGAATGAACAGATGATCTAAGTTTTATGTGTATTGTGTCCAAGCAATTGAGTAAAGGGTTCGAGTTTTGAAAAATGTGCATTTTGATCATTGGTTGTGAGTTTTGTGTCTAGAGGTGTGAAAAATGACATCAAGGTTCTGAAAATAGTAGCAAAGTGATTGTAAAAAACTGTAATACTCCAATCGATAATTATTAGTATAGTATAAGTGTATGCTACAGTATACTACCAAAACATTTTGAAGCCAAATACTTGTTTGTATCCTATGCTGTTGGTTTTCTCACTACAAACGATCATTATTGATACAGCAGGTATCGTGTTGCAGTATCCGTTTTGTTTACATCCACTTTACCGCTTCAAATCTGCTGCGTAGATCACGTGAGGCGCTCTTTCTGGCACAATAATCTTAATAACATTGTGTAGTGTGTGATGCGCCACAATTTTCAAATTTTGATGTGTGTGCATGTTTAAGATTTGAGGGAAGAAAATCTGCAAAGTGTGTGCTGCAACCAGATTTCAAAATCGGTTAGGATTTTAAAACTCCTGTAGTGTGAGCCAGGCATTACTCATGTACAGAACAACACTAGGCAGTTTGGTGATTAGAACTAAAGGTTTTTGTACACAAGCTCCCATGTCACTAAATACGAATGGTGTAAGACAGGTTAGTTGGTCTGCCAGAGACTGTACCTCATCTACAGTAATAGAATGGTGTAAGACAGGATGGTTGTTCTGCCAGAGACTGTACCTCATCTACAGTAATAGAATGGTGTAAGACAGGTTAGTTGGTCTGCCAGAGACTGTACCTCATCTACAGTAATAGAATGGTGTAAGACAG
>JACXGM010016709.1:0-20263 GCA_016801145.1 Umbra pygmaea | reverse complement strand
CTTACATCTACCTCTTTCAATTTTGACTGTATTTTCTATCTTTCTTCCTTACTCTACAATCTGTGTAATTCTTGTGTATTTGTATTCATGTGTAACTATGTCTGTACTTGCACCTTTTTGCTTTATCTTGGCCAGGTCGCCGTTTTAAATGAGAAATTGTTCTCAACGTGCCCACCTGGTTAAATAAAGGTTAAAAAAAAACAAAAAAAAAACAACCATGACTGTACATGTTAGTGATCAAGATATGGTAATTTAATTTTATAAATTGACATAGGTTCTAACATAGTTACCTACAGGCTTAGATTAGATTCTGTCATATGTTAACTCCTTCCATTCTTTGAACACTTCAACAACTAAGTAAAGCGCTATATAAATGCAGTCCATTTACCATTTACCAAGTCATTCGTTATTCCATGCTAGACCACATGTCAGAGTAAGTAAAACTCCACACTGATGTGCCTTCTACAGTGATGTGCAGTTGCTTCAAAGCAGTTTATGAGACTGCACATCAAATGCATTGTAATCTGGAAGTAGCATATAGCACTACTGTCAGATCTGTTGGGACCTCAGGTAATGACCAAAGTATCTTTACTAGAACTACCTTTTCTGTTATGGGAGGTCAAATTTTGTATTACAGTGGATTTGTATATTCAATCACTGTCACTTAATTTTATTATGCATTATATTAACAAATGAATATATCTATGTAAATACAAAAAATAATCATTGTAAAATTAAAACCTGCAATGGAGCATGCTGGGAATTATTATTATAGTTGGTGTGGCTAACAGTGAGATTTAGACACTAAATCTAAACTAAAACAAAACTAAAGTGATATTTCTGTCATGAATTGCTTGATACAGATCATTTTGAGATTTACAGTATGTTGCTTTTTAGATTTTGGAAACATCAGCTGCTTTACTTACAAATTAAGAAAATTAAAAAAAGCCTGAATATGTTTGAAACACATTTTTCTGCACACATCAGCATAATATTTGATAGAACAGTCAATATTATTTTATCTATTCTAAAAAAAAATGTTTTTTTGCCTTTTTTAACTTTACTCTGATTGATGATGCTTTGTTATATTCTGAAGTTAACACGGGTGTACATCCAACTGTTTTGGAGTGATTGTAATATACAGAATGAAAACTCTGCTGCCAGTAAATTACTGTGAATGTAGTAACATACAGTAATACGTTGTAATCCAATAAACAGTACCAATGCTGGTAACATGCATCACTTTACTGGCAACTCTGCTGCCAGTAATCTACTGTAAATGTCAGAAAAGAACGTATTGAGCTGTAAACCTGAAACACAATACCAATGCTGTAAATATACAGCACTTTACTGGCATCTCTGCTGCCAGTAATCTACTGTAAACGTCAGAAACTACAGTAATGAGCTGTAAAACTGAAACACATTACCAATGGTGTAAATATACAGTACTTTACTGGCAACTCTGCTGCCAGTAATCTACTGTAAATGTCAGAAAATACAGTAATGAGCTGTAAAACTGAAACACATGACCAATGCTGTAAATATACAGTACTTTACTGGCATCTCTGCTACCAGTAATCTAATGTAAATGTCAGAAAATACAGTAATGAGCTGTAAAACTGAAACACATTACCAATGCTGTAAATATACAGTACTTTACTGGCAACTCTGCTGCCAGTAATCTACTGTAAATGTCAGCAAAGCCCTTTCTGTTTGGTGTTAGCCTCCATGGACTGTGGGACATGCTTACTAACTTTTGGTCTTCTTACATATAAGCCAAGTGAAGGGTTTTCTTCCAAATTTGGCTGATCCATTTTGCTATGTTAAATGTCTTTCAAACACAGACATTTCTTGTGAAAACCAAAAATTATAATATTTAATTACTGATTAATGTTTAAAGATTTGTAACCTTTACAGAAAGTAACATAAATACACAGCTGCCAGTAATTTACTCTAGATTTCTAATAAATACAGTAGTGAGCTGTATTGTTAGAATACAGTAATGAGCTGTAATCTTGTTCACAGCAACACTGCTGTAATTAAACAGCTCTTTACTGGCAACTCAGCTGCCAGTATTTTACTGTAATTTTACAGCAAACTTTTTTACAGTGTAGGTTAGGGGTTTGGGTAAGACTTAGATCGAATTTACAGCAAGGTTTCTGAGTGTTTAAGGTTAGGGGTTTTGGGTAAGGCTTAGATCGAATTTACAGCAAGGTTTCTGAGTGGTTAAGGTTAGGTTAGGGGTTTGGGTAAGGCTTAGATCGAATTTACAGCAAGGTTTTTGACTGGTTACGGTTAGGTTAGGGGTTTGGGTATAAAGGCTTGGATCGTGTTACCAGCAAGGTCTCACTCGCAAGGTCTCAGTCGCCCATCGCAGACTTTTCCGTGTAACTGCCACGGATTTTGGTCCCATTCCGTGAAACTGCCACAGATTCTTAGGTTCAGACTCTGTGGCAGTTTCACGGATTTCTGAGAGATCAGGCCCTAAAATTTCTCTTTTATTGGATAAAACCGATGTTAGTGAATGCTTTTTAAATGTAATTTTGTTTTCACATGAGACACTGACAATATATTCAATCAAATTGTGTGTACAACATATTTGTTACTGTTTTTAATAAAACATGTTAAATTATAATTTTTTGCTATCAGATGCTGGTATTGTGTCTTTACACACAATACAATTGCATTTGGTTACAATTCACTTGCTATATAATGAATTAACTATGATTATTGTAATGAATTAAAAATAAGCGCTATTGTTTTGAAAGAAAAAGAAAATCTGAGTTTGTGTTGCCGGCATAATAGCGGGAGGGGCTAGAACGGGTATTCAGTTGGTTGTTTTACAATTTCACCGCTAGTGGAAGCAATTCTTATAGCTTTAAATACTATATTAAATATGTTTTTTGTACCAACTAATCTCATTTGCTACCAATGAACCAGAGTTATTCTATAGGATCCCATGGAAAATATTTATTCTGAAGAGAGACAGATGATTTTCTGAGAAATCTTTTGGGGTGAACTAATTTTCGCTGATTACTGTAGTAGCCTACATTTAAGTAATAAGTGCTTGCATATCAAAATGACACAAGTCAAAATAATTACACTCTTAAATAATTATTTAGTATTTGAGAACAAATGTAGCATTTTCTCCTAGATCAACAGGTCTGTCCGGTATCTTTCCATTGTACAGTATCTCACAAAAGTGAGTACACCCCTCACATTTTTGTAAATATTTCAATAATATTTCAATAACATTTCATGTGACAACACTTAAGAAATTACCCTTTGTTACAATGTAATAGTGAGTGTACACCTTGTGAATTTGCTGTTCCCTCAAAATAACTGAACAGACAGCCATTAAGGCAGGGCTCTCCAAACCCTTCCATAGAGGCCCTAGTGTATGCTGGTTTTTGGTCTTTCCCGTCAAAAAGAGCCAAATTAAGACCTAGACTGCCAGGTGAGGGGAGATACTAACCAATTAGTGAGCTACTCCATCAGGCTTGTACAAGGTAAAAGCGAAACCCTGCATACACTAAGCCCTCCATGGAAGGGTTTGGAGACCCCTGCATTAAGGGCTAATCCGCTGGCAACAAAAGTGAGTACACCCCTGAGTGAAAATGTCCAAATTGGGCCCAATTACCCATTTTCCCTCCCAGGTGTCATGTGACAAGTTAGTATTACAAGGTCTCAGGTGTGAATGGGGAGCAGGTGTGTTTCGCCCACTGACAGGCGTTTCTGGTTGGTCAGCCAGAATACACTGGATTTGGGTTTGGCATGGCAACCTCATGGGGATCCACTGCAGCGGAGTTGGAGCAGGAGCTGCCTGAAATCATTGAGTATGATAGACTGGCACTGGAAAGGGCGAACAATGGGAATACTGTTTTGGTGGCGGGTCACAATGGCTGTGCGGTCGGCATTGGAAAGGAGCTCGGATGGGAGTGTGGGTGTTGCTGGTGTGGCGGTAGGGTTTGAGGAATCACGTTATGTTCGGAGGAAGAAGAAGCGTGCACGGAAGAAAGAGGGTGGTGAGAGTAGTTCGGGAGAAGGTGGTGGGCCGGCAATTTTTTTTATAACCAAACCCTGATTGGTGCTTTTCTAGAACATTATCACATACTTGTTTTGAATGCTTCTTTGTCTTCATGATGCTGTTTGTTTACATATGCTCAAATGTAACATCAAAATCTGTATCCTTCCGGAAACAGGTGTATTTACTTTTAGATCATGTGACCCTTTAATTGCACACAGGTGGACTCCACCTAATTATGTAAGTTCTGGGGCAATTGAAGGTTTATCATAGTTAAACTATTGTGACAAAAAAAAAAAAAGGTAGAGAGATACGCAAATGGTTTTTGCAAAAAGTACAGCCCTAAATCCCATTAATACGTTCTGAGCAAACTATTTTGTAAAACCGAAATATGTGAAATATGAACGTATGAGAGGGTCAATTACGTTTGTAGGGAACAAAATTGAACACACGAATAACGTTAAATATGAACATATGAAATTCATGACGTAGCATGTAAATAGCGTAGTTTTTGCTAGGGTGGAGGTCGAGGATGGTGGATGGGCGTATAAATCCGCGACTGGCATGCCAGTGTTTGCGAGTTCAAATCCAGACTGGCACTTTGTGTGTGTATTGTTCTACATTGCATGCATCATGCACACAGATGATTGTCGATGATTTTATATAATGTTAACCCTAACCTTAATCCTAACCTTAACCTCAGTAACGTCATATCTAACCTTAACCGTTAGTAACGTCATTCTTAACCTTAACTGTTAGTAACCTCATGCCTAACCTTAACCGTTGGTAATCTCATGCCTAACCTTAATCGTTATAACCTCATGCCTAACCTTAAACGTTAGTAACCTCATGCCTAACCTTAACTGTGAATGTTGCAATATAGTTTTGAACATCCGCTAAATGAAATGTACAGGGGCAACGTAATAGAATTACAAATATAGCCTAATAACGAAACGTGCAGTTCAAATGTAAAAAAAACTAAATATGTTGGCATATAACTTAATTCAGGTTTTCAAAATAGCTTCCTGAGAACGTTATTTTGGAGAAATTCTGAGATGTACGGTTGGAAAAGAAACTATATTTTAAACTATAAAATACTGATACAAAACAAAACACACCTTGTGGGGCAAAACAGATATATAGTTGTCTTTTTATAACAAAAATGCACAACCCGCACAGACTGTACATTAATCAATGTACCTTACAGGGACAAATGAACCACAGAATAAACAATCAACTCAGCACATAAATTAAGGATTAATTACAAAAATGAAAGCAGCTGGATGAACAATTAATTTGATCTATGGGTTAAAACAGTCATGCGATGTGATCATGTGAATATGAATGTGGGTACAGAAACCAAAAAATGAAAACAAGGTAGAAATCATTATATATACAGCATGAAATAAATATTGAACACGTCAAAATTTTTCTCATTAAATACATTTCTAAAGGTTCTATTGACATGAAAATGTTGGTAACAATCCAAGTAATCCATTCATTCAAAGAAACCCCAAAAAAAGGGCAGAGTGGGGTAAAGTGAGACATTTTTTACGAGCTAAAATTATATATTAGTAAAATGTACACATTTACCTTTAATTCAGGAAGTTTCCTAGAAATGGCAATATCAGAATTTATTCAAGAAGAAGGACAGTGAAAATATGGTTGTTTTTAAAAAAGTGGTCTTGTGTCTCACTTTACCCCAATTTAGGGCTAAACTGAGACAGACCAGAGAAATCAAGGGGGTAAAGTGAACCAGCTGGGGATTTTGCCTCTGGAGTTCAGACAGAGAGATTGCGATGTGCTAGGAAGAAAATCTTCACCTAGAGTAGACAATTCATGATTAGCTAGACAATTTAGCTTTGTGGTAAGATCAGTTGGCTTAATTAACCTACAGAATCATGTGATCTCTTGCACACCCTAGCCTACCTGCACAGTGTGTCCTTGTCCAATTGGCAGGGACAAGGATGTTGTTTTTCTCTGCATATTCAAATGCCAGTTGACTGCACTTAACTTGAGGATGGCCATGGAACTTTTCAACTAGTTGTTTCAAGTGTTTGGCAAGCTCATCCTCCATCTCATTTGTAAATATTATATTTGCCTCAGCTACTGCACCCCACGCTACTGATTTTACTTTCCCTTTTTTTTTATGAATCTTAGGAGACTTGACTTGTCAATAATTCTATTTTTTGCAGCTGCTCTTAAAGAATTATTTCTTTCCTGGACATCAGCGGCTTCACTCTCTATCTCCTTGAGGGGTGTTTTGTCCCAGGTTATCTTAATTGTGTATTGCCTTGGCATGATGGCTTTTCTACAATGTTTAAAAAATTAAATGTATGTATTTATTATTACAGTAAAATATGTTTAAGACTAAGCTTAACTTGTGCCTCATGTCTCACTTTACCCCAAAGCATTTGTCTCACTTTACCCCACCCTACACATTATAGAAAAAAACAAACCATTTCAGGCTATTCTTCAGATAGCATCATTACATGGTTTTATATGTTGGTAGTTCAAATAAACATGTACGATATAGGTTTTTCTACCTGAATCAATTTGCTTTGACACAAGAGTTGATTAAGTTGATAGTAAGAAAATTTACTTTTACACACAAAATATATATTTTTGTGAAATTAACATGCTTAACACAGCATCATGAGGTCCCCGCCTTCATGACCAAGGGTATATGAGAGGGGCTTGAAACCTTAATGGTCACATGATCATAAATGTATTCCGTTGCCTAGATATAGGGGGTGTCTCACATTACCCAATGACTTACTTTACCCCATTCTCCCCTAAGTTCAGAAATTAAGTTATGTGTAACAATTGTGAAATGACACAGGGAAAAGGTTTTGTATGCATGAAGAAAGGGAGGTGCAAAAAAGCATGTAAAGCAAAGACAACAGCTGAAAACTATCAGTAATTAAAAAGAAATCCAGCTCCTGTCAGTGCAAATTAATGTCAGTTGGTTCAATCCTAACTGATGGCCTACAAAAAGGTCTCATTGCCATTATGTCACACAAGACACGATGGGTAAAAGCAAAGAGCTCTCTCAAGACTTTCGTAACCTAATTGTTGCAAAACATAATGATGGCATTGGTTATAGGCACATTTCTAAGCTTCTGAATGTTCCAGTGAGCACTGTTGGGGCTAAAATACGGAAGTGGAAAGACAATCATTACACCATAAATTTGCCTTGACCAGGTGCTCCTAGCAAGATTTCGGACAGAGGAGTGAAAAGAATAATCATAAGAGTTGTCCAAGAGCCAAAGACCACTTGTGGAGAGCTTCAAAAATACTTGCAATTAGCAGGTACTTAAGAAAACAGTAAGTAATGCACTCCACCACCATGGCCTGTATGCACGCTCACCACGCAAGACTCCATTGCTGAAAAAAATGCATTGTGAAGCTCGTTTAAGGTTTGCTGCAGAAAATTTGGAAAAGCCAGTTAAATACTGGGAGAATATAGTGTGGTCAGATGAGAGCAAAATTGAACTGTTTGGATGCCATAATACACACCATTTTTGGAGGAGTAAATGGTACTGGCAAACTTCACATACTTGAAGGAAGAATGAATAGGCAAATTAACAGAGACATTCTTAACAGAAATCTGCTGCCATCTACCAGGATGATGAAGTTGAACCGAGGGTAGACATTTCAGCAAGGCAAAGATCCCAAACACACAGTAAGGGAAACTCTCAATTGGTTTCACAAAAAGAAAATAAAGCTGCTAGAATGGCCCAGCCAATCACCTGACTTAAATCTCATTGAAAATATATGGAAAGAACTGAAGATCATGATTCATAGAAGAGGCCCACAGAACCTTCAAGATTTAAAGACCATGATTCATAGAAGGGCCAAAATTACACCAGAGCAATGCATGTGACTAGTTTCTCTATACAGAAGGTGTCTTGAAGCTGGCATTACTGATAAAGGCTTTTGTACAAAGTATTAAATGAATATCAGTAAGCGTAAATACTTTTTATGAATAATTTCACAATATTACACAACTTAATTTCTGAAATTATTTGTTTTGGTTTCTTTGTACTGTATGTGTGGATTACATCTGGTGAACATTTCATGTCAATAGCACCTTTTGAAATATATTTACTGAGAACAATGGTTCAATACTTATTTCACCCGCTGTTAATACACATGGGGAGAAATAAAAACACATATGTTCGGACCCATAAGGGGAACTGTGACTGAATACAAACTTATCTAATAAGTTGTCATACTAAAAAAGGTGAAAGAGGGTATAGACCCTCTGAAACACTGTGGCTGCCTTATCATGCATGAGTAGGTTGTTGGATTTGTAGTTATTCTAGTTAGGTAGCCCCCATTGATTTTCTTATATATTTCACTCAGATTTCACATTCTGAACGTATCGTTTAAATTGAATACCTTTCTTTTTGGGTGGTTCCGAGTGGCATAGTGGGCTAAGTCACTGCTTTGCAGCTCAATTACGTCACAGTGGCCAGGGTACCCCCTAGAACGTTGGACTAGTGTAACTTGTTAATTTGCTCTCCAGCATCTCCTTGTGTGCAGATTGAACACATAAGTGATCAGTCACAGATGTGTAGTTGTTGAATGTGTAATCCTTCCACGCATGCACTGAATTAAAGAATGTTTTGTGTTAAAAGAGCAGTGTGATAAGAATCAGAAGGCAATGTGATTAAAGGAAGCTTGTGACCATCTCTCACTTGCTGAAGATATGCTGTCAAAGCAAAGGTCATTTAAAAATTTGAAATGTGCAATTGGTAGCGGAGAAAAATGGGTAAAAATAAAATGAAAAGATAAAACCTAACTCTCCAATTCATAGCAACATGAATGGAATTTCAGAAATGAATAACTACAAATACTGTATATACAATTTACATGATATTCCTATAATGGATTTTTTTAAAGAAAGTCTTACTTGTTAAAAACAATAACTGGAAGAGATATTTCATCATGAGTGTCATCCCTGCATGTCCTCCTGTCGCAAAGCACAGACATGCAATCCATTGGTTATTGGTACACAAGTAGCATTGATAACGAGTATAATAGTATGAATTAAACATGATGTAGAAGTACTGAAAACCTACCTTAAGCATCTCAGCTATGACAACTTTTCTTGTGCTCTTTACGCAATAACACACCTGGGATGAAATTTATAAGGGCACGGGAACATTTTGTCAGAGGTTTAAGCAAACACATCCACAATACGCCTACAATTATGGTTGGCCATAATCCCCAAATAATGAGTTAATGTCAGTCATTCTATTTACACAGCAACTACAAAAGCATATTAATTAAAACCTGCATCTGGTCTGAAGCTGAAATACATCCACCTGCCTTCTAACCACTCAATTGACTTAGGCTATTGTCATTGAGCCCCCCGACAATAATACAAATGTTGTCATGCATTGGTATAATACAAAGCATTTTGGTTTTGGTGGAAAGCTCCCTCTAATGAAATGTTTGCAATCTCCTCACTGGTGGTTCATAAAGAAACTTATTTTGACAGGTGGTTGTTGACTAATTGTCTGTATATTTCAACCCTAAACCATTGGGGAGTTATTATGACTTTTGTAGTACAGTTTTGATATGTAATCAGAAAAAGTAGCATTGTGGTCTTTTATCATGACGATTTAACTACAGTGCCCACCATAACTATTATTAAAGTATAGATTCTAAGCTTTTATTTGAATATAGTTATTTTTAACTTTAGACACAGAAACACTTTTGCTACATAACGACGTATTGAGACAGGTTTACATAATTCTAAATTATATAATTATATTCTAAATCTAAAGTGCCTAAATTCTGTGACTCATTGATTCCACCAGACACTAGGTGTCTCATAGTGATGTTTGATTCCCTAATAAAGAAAATTCTTGTCTCAATAAATACAGAGATGGTACTAAGGGCATCCACTGCACATCTGCCATGATGACCTAAGTAGAGTGCACATGTTTAAGATGGATTTACCAGTCTGTGTGTTTCAGATAAAAAAAAGTATACATCTTGAGTTATCCCTGCCACCCAGCACAAACTTGTTTATGTATCGCTTAGTGCAGGGCTGCCCAACCCTGTTCCTGAAGATCTACCATCATTTAAGTTTTCAATTCAACCCTAATTTAGCACACCTGATTCTAATAATTAGCTAAATGAAAGCTAAAATATGTTGCCCCAACACTGGTTGGAGACAACCTACAGGGCGGTAGATCTCCAGGAACAGGGTTGGGCAGATCTGGCTTTGTGTAACGGCCATCTCTACGCCCTTCCCGATCCGTTGCTCCAGCTCCGTAGCTTACTAGGCACCTCTCCATGTCAAATCTATCGCCTAAGGACTATTATTACATACACCTGTTTCTCATTCAATCAGTGATTGAATTTAGACTTATTTGGCCACCTATTTTGATTTTTGTTCATGTCTGTATTGCTAGTTGTCAATTCTGTTTCAGTGTTTAATCTAAATCCTACATACATTAATAGTGTTACGGGTCAGTCATACGCTCATGCTTGTCCTCGCTATTGTCTGAGTGGGATTGCTCAGGCTCAGAGCGTTTTGTGTGTTCACTGTGGTTTCACATGATCCTAAAAAGTAAATATATTTTTTTATGTAGCTTCCTGCACCTGCCTCCTATTCCTCACGACAACATTGACAGAAAAAAGCAACCGTACAATCATGGAGGGAGCCGGACTGCCAGGATTAACAGCGCCTGCCATTGACCATGAGCGCCTGCTTTAGCAGCAGCACCACCACCAACTGTCAGATTGAGTTCTGGCATAGAGGAGGTACTGCAGGCTTTAAGATGCTTGGGTGGCGGCACAGACTTAATCGACTGCGAGCCACCCAGGGTGCTGGAGTGGGCCACAGTTGTTTGGCAAGGAGGACGGGGAGCACCTGCTTCATCTCTGACAGGGGACCCAGACAGCAGCGGAGTATGCTCTTGTATTCTGGACAGCAGTACCTGGATGTGAATGGAACGAAGCCATGCTTAATACCATCTTCTGCAGCGGGCTCTATGATGACGTTAAAACTGAGTTGGCCTGCAGGGACAATGCTTCCTCTCTGGATAAACTCATGAATAAGGCAGTTCAGTTGGATGGACTTCTGTGGTCCCTCTCGCTGTGCAATGAACCAGATCAGAACCATTGCCTCCCCCTAAGGAGGAGATGGGCTCCATGCATCTCACCACAGTGGAAAGGCGGTGCCAAGTCTGTGGCAAGATGCCTCATGCGTATGTGACAAAAAACATGCTACTGTACATATGGATAATAACAAAACAAGTGATCTGTTGACTCTACCTCCTCGCAGCAAAATCTGTAGAGCTGAGAATATTGTATTCCCCATATATATAAGTTTCTATTCATTGCCAGAATGTTGTATAATACTTCAAACTGGAACATCCTAAGTTTTGAGTCCGGTGTTGTCTTGTGTGTTACTATGCAAAAATCCTATGCCAAGGGATGAAAAATCTCTTCCCAATTATTTTGTATGGCACAGAGTACAGTTTTTTAGTCCATAAATTAAATTGGTATATTTATTTATTTATTGCTATTTTCTATAAAGAGTACAACCCATCAAACAGCCAAAATATTACGACCACCTGTTTGAGCCTTCCTATTGGCTGAGCAAATAACTTCTACTCCTTAACTTTTAAGAATCTGACCATTATTATGCCTCAGATCTGTTATTATAGGTACCTTAAAAACTTTGAGCTTAAACACAGATCAGTGGTTGAATTATATGCGACTTTGTATAAGTGAATTATTTAGGGCAGTGCTTAGCACTGTGGCCTCACAGCAAGAAGTGTCTGGGTTCGAACCCCGATCATCCCAGGCCTTTCTGTGTGGAGTTTTCATGGTCTCCCTGTGTCTGCGTGGGTTTCCTCAGGGTGCTCCAGTTTCCCCCACCATTAAAAACATGCAGGTTAGGTTAGGTACTACAGATGGAAATTAGCATCTATGCTATAATCTGGCTCATTTACAGTCTGTACAGAAGTGTAAGATTGTTGATTAATGTGCACTGTCCCAGGTAAATAAATAAACAATATCCAATATCCAACTATGTTTACATCTAAAGCTAGGGAATAATGAAATATTTAAATTCTGTATTGGTTAGGTGTTTCGAATTTCCAATAATGTTTTTAAATAATGTATTTCTGCTATATATTTATGGCATCAGATTTATATCAAAACTCGCGAGTGCAATAAACATACCTCCACAAACAAATTCTATAATTTCACTGGCGCAGATATTACTCTTTGCGCACCAATTCAACATTTGAGTGTAAACAGGCAGGTGCGAGCGTGAAACAAAACATAGGGAAAGAATGGCACCTGTGCATATAAAATTAAGCAGCATGTGAGTGTCTGATTTATGAGTGCTGGAGGGCATACGCTCTTGCAGGTAAATTCTGCGCTCAAAGTTCATTTTAACGTGTGTGGATGAAACTGACTTTTGACATTTGGGGCGGAAACAAAAGGAGACATTGGCTTTCCTATGATTGGTCACTTGCTTTCAACACGGTCACACCTTCATTGGTTAAATTATTAGATAACATTTACTGTCCCTTCAAAATAGCATTCCAGACATCTTGATCTCACTATAAATCTACTGTACTATCATTAAATTTACATTAAAGGCTATAATTATCTACAAAAATGATTGTGTTCATTAACTACCGAATTTTAGCACATATAAGGCGTTTTTACAAACTGCACACCCCCGTGCACCCTATAACCCGGTTTTGTCTAAAAATCTACTCTACCACACAGCTATGACAAATAGCTTGTCAGGAGTATAATTTACAATAAAGATTCATAACACACAACTATGGCAATAACTTGCCAGGTGCATTGCTTACGATAAAGACTCATCAAACCTAAAACCAAGAGATTTATCCTCTCCGATCAGGTGACACCCATTTTATTCCCACTGCATTAGAAATGGTAATCATTTCACTGGCCTGAGTGGAAACAAAAGGACTGGTATCAACACATTTACATTAATTACATTATTCACTGACTTTATGTCACCAAACTGGAGCTAACTAAAGAACAGGTTGCACACATTTGCATTCCATTTACCTGCTTCCCCCGGGTTTTACATAAGTTGATGTTAGCTTAATGGCTTACTGAGTTGTGCAACAGTTTAAAAATGGAACGGATGCTCCTTTGATAGCATTCAGGGCCGTTTGAAGGAATTTGGGGTCCCCGAGCAAAATGGACATGGAGGCCCCCCAACCATTCACCCTGCACGCAAAACCTACAGGAACCACAGCATAGCCATAAAGTTTAAGTTCACCCACACTTTATCTAAATAAAAAAAGGTTTACAGTGCATAAACTACTGTTGCATAAACTTTATAAAAAATGTTTAAAGTGCAAATACTTGTGTATGATTAAATGTTTACTAATTATAAGTTGTGCTGTAAATGAACAGTTTATGGTAACACACATTATATCTATCATGTAATATATCAGGTATCGGGTAATGATAAACCTTTAAGAAACCGTTTTTAAAACATCTAAAAACATTACATAGATAGACGGACCAGATATTCCTAACACTTTGTTAAGGGTAACTAATGCTTAAAAACATCCCAAGCTAATGTTTGATGCACTGAATTTATTGTGTGGTTTTCCTAACCCCCATTTGGTAAATAGATTATCATGGTGGAATAGTTAGTAAAACATGCTAACGTTATGCCAATTTCATCAAAACCTATTACAAAGCTATAGCAATATTGTAATGATCACTCCCAATATAAAACAACAATAATGTTTAATATCTCAGGTTAGAGTCAAAACAAGGCTGCAATAGGTCAGGCGAAGGTACAGAGGATAATCCAAGGCAGAATACTTAACAATGCAGGGGTCAGGCCAGAATAACAATACCAGAATGTAGGCAAAGGTACAGAGGATAATCCAAGGCAGAATACATAACAACAATGCAAAGGTCAGACCGGAACAACAAGACATGAATGAATGAATGCTCAGTAAGAAGAAAATCAATACTCACAATACCTCGCAAAGAGGCAATGGAGTGTGTGTGTCTTATATACTGAGTGAGTGAGAGCAGGTGTACTGAATTTGGATAATTGAGTCCGGGTTATGGGAAATGTAGTTTTGAGTGGCCAAGAATAGGGAAGATGTAGTTCCCTGGGAAGACGTTCACTGGGGAACGTTACAAATATCATTTAATTAAATACGATAAACAGTGATTCTGGAACAGATCTGCGTCTTCCTATCCCGTGAAAAACATATTACAGTAGTATGTAACCATCCGTTCTAAAAAAAGTTGCACTAACTGTTCGTTACAAGCAGCATTTGCCCTCAGGCAGGTGACAGGTAACGTAAGCTAACATAAACATATTTTTGCTAGCCTACTGGCTGCAAAATTACACCAAGACAATTAGAGCTATTTTATCCAGTGTAATTTATCACTTACCACTATCTGTTTTTTTCTTATCCTCCTCTTCCTTTCTCTTTTTCCTTTTCTGGCTTCCTGAATCATAATTTCGATTGCTGATGACTGCCGACCGAGAAGGTTTTGTATTTTGCCGGCAGCAGAGATCACGAGAGGGGCCCCTTGAGGGGGATCCCGATAACAGTGTCATTGCACTTTACTGCATTGACTATCAAAGGGGCGCTCACAGAGTTTGTCGTTGCATTTTATTCTTAACCAGTCGTTGTCTTGGGGCCCCAGGCCAGCTCAGGGCCCCAAGCAATTGCTTGGTTTGATTTCTTTGTCACGACGGGCCTGATAGCGTTGAGTAGAGGAATGCACAAGTGGGGGTGTTGGAGATTTTGGGGTAGGTGTACAAAGGTTGAGTTGAAGTTAGGAGAAATTGGGGAGTCTGTAAACTAGGTTGGAGAATGGAAAGAACAATAGCATTGTTTATTGCCTTTATGTGTCACGTTTTGCAGTGTCTAAAGAGAGAGAGAGACCGAGCAGGTAGATGAATAGTTGGTTTATTGAAGAGCAATCTTAGTAACTCGAACAACTGAGATTTGCAGGGTACACCAGTAGTAACTGTACAACGGAAAACTCCCGGACTGTCTTCCTTCAACCACCAACAAACATATACAATAGCGACAATATCTTAATGAATCGCGCCTTGCTCTCATTCAACTGGACTAACATAGGGACTGAGCTAACCAGCTGGAAATGTTTAGGTGATTAAATCAACTCAGTCCCTAATCAGTACCAGGTGAAAGAGAGGAAGGCACTACACAGCACACATAGACTACTCAACATTACATTCCCTTTAACATAAATTAATGGTACATATGCACCGGCATATATAATTAATAACACAATTACATTGAATACAAAGGATTCTGTTTCTCAGTTCATGTCTCCACTCCAGCCCACCCTGGGGAGGATGTGCCATTATGTTGCTGCCTTGGGCCATCTAAACACAGGCTTAGGAGGATAAAATGTTGAGAAAGCTTTTCTGCATTTGGAAATTAATGGGACTGAAATTTGGGGAATAATTTGGCATAAACTAGTATGTTGATGGGGTTTAGGTAGGCTATTTCCGTAAACTGGTTGATCTGGTTTAATACGTCCGTTGTGAAGTACGTTATTTTCCGTGAGGCGAAGTGGAAATAGGGAACTCAGGTTTTGACCTTAATTAAATTATTGGCTGTGCTTTCATGCGTGAGACATGGCAAAAATGGAACCGAGAGATGTGGGCCTCTGATCTATGCAGGAAGGACGAGAGTTGGTGCACAAGGGGATGTAGATAAATAGGAATTGTGACGTGGGTTGGTGACAGTTGTCCTGCCTGGGTTGTCACTGACTATGCTGCAAAACTATGGAATTATTTTATGAAGTGTAACTTAACTGGTTCTTGTTTCCCCATGAAATTGGCTAATCTGTGCTATAGCCTCCGAGTTGAGAAGGCTTGATCAACCGGCTCGTTTTGAACGCTATGCACAAATCTGTAAAGAATTCTGATTGAAGTGCTTTGTTCTTTGGAATGAGAAATTATTTGGGATGTTGTCCAGTTATCCTTTAATAAATAGGGGAATTAATGTATGTTATGTTATGGTATGTCAAATAGTGTTTTGTGATTGGAGAAAAGGGGGAATAGAAAACTTTTGAGGACTGAAGCTGGCCATTCAGTTCTGGAAAGATGACACACAGGTTTGGTGATTTGCCATTGAGTGGATCAGTCGCTTCAGTTAGTAGATGACAACTAACAGACCAAAATTGGGGTGTCACACGGCGTCATCAGTTCGAACAAAGTAATTCAATTGGGTTCAAATGCTGGATAGTGGATAGAGGGGACAAATTGACAACCATTGTTATGTAATAGTTTTTGGGGCTTAGGAGGGATTTAATATACCATTGGAAATTGTGATTTTTGGCTGCAAGTTGAAATTGCATTGGGTATATTGAGACAATTGGGTGATTTAGGGTGATATAGATGTATGTGTTAAATGTAGAGTTTGCTCTATTTTTTTTTCCTTCTACATTTAGAGCATCTTGTAGCAACAGGAGAGTGGGACCACATCGATGGGATAATTGCGTAAATTATGGTGATGTTATGTCGACACCTGTCACTTAGGGTTTTTATGTTAATATTGTTGACTCTGCAGACGCACTTTATATTTTTTACTTACAATTTATGTTAATGGGGTTTTTGGGTTTAATGGGTTAGTTGGTGTTGGGAAATATTTTTGATAGGTCATGTGTGATTACGGTAGTTTTACACACATTCTGCGTGTAAAAGGGGGGATATTGATATTATTAAGGAAATAGATTAGTCATACATTTAAGCTACATTGTGTAAGAATTGTTCACATCTAATGGTGAAATTAAATATGACAACCAACTGAATACCATTTTAGACCCTCCCGCTATTATGCCTGGGATTATTATTTTTCTTTTCAAAACAATAGCGCTCGTATTAATTCATTGCAATAATCATTGTTAATTCATTATATTGCAAGTGAATCATAACCAAATACAATTGTATTGTGTGAAAACAAACCATAAGAGCATGTGATAGGAAAAAATAAAAATGTAACATGTTTTATAAAAAAAAGTAATATTTTAATTGAATATATTGTCAGTGTCTCATGTGAAAACATGATTACATTTGAAAAACATTCACTAGTCTGTTTTATTCAACAAAAGACAAATTTTAGCAACACATGGACACTACCTATGCAATGAATTAACAATGATTATTGTAATGAATTATGAGTGCTATTATTTTGAAACAGAAAATCAGAGTTTGTGTTGCCAGGCGAACGGTTCTTGCCTACTGTATAGCTAGGGCCAGCGCTGCCATTACATGTCCTTGAGAATAGATAGTCGTGATCCTCCATCTTCAACAGGTTTTCAAATCTGACTTTCTTTTAGCAACAGGCTTTCTTTTTGCAAAGAATCAACTAAAAAAATACACAATGTAGCTTTAAGCCATACATATTTACATAATCAGAGTAGTAACATGCAGGTTTTGTTTAGAATTTCCTTCAATATTAGATTTTCCAAGACACAAGTAGAGATTGGAATCTTAGTTAAAGATCTACACCTTTTAATGTTGGGGTTTATTTCAATTTTTGGCAGCTCATTTTATTTTTGGACATGGCTTTATTCAGGCACAATCTGAGGGAGGCCTTTTAACCAGTTGTGCAAGTTTTGTTCGTTTTCATTGAAGTAGAGTTAAGTCCTGTGCTAACTTTGAGGTCCAGTCTTAAAGACTTAAACGGCAGATGAAAGACCACCCACCAAAGACCTTTTGAACACCAGAGGCTTACTGATTCTTGAGCCTTAACAACATGTAGAGACTTGGAAAAAGACAGAGATGACTTGGGTAACAGAGAGTACTTCAGAAGATTGCACACTAAGCACCCAGCAGGAAAGAGTCTAGCAGGGGGAGACACCTTGGAGCCAAAGATAGCAGTGACACTGAGTGAGACACCAAGATTTCACCATTGGAACACAAGAGGAACCATCAAGGATGCAGAGAGACAACCAGCAAAAGCAGTCGACGCCAGCGATAGACCATGAAGAAACCAGTTGAATATGAGCACATCATGAGAACCAAGGGAGTACAATGCATAGAGGATATAAAAACTTAGAAATGAACACTGGGGAACACATATATGACAAAGTTGGATTAACTTAGAAATTGGAAATTGGTTTATGACAATTAGGTAGTTTCCAGTAATAATTTGAGATGGTTGAACATATTGGAAAAGAAAATTGGAAAAGCCATAGAGTAAAAATTCATGAGACGATATATTCAGTAGTACGACTGTGTACTCAAAAGAATCTTGGTATTTTCTTGTTTTCCAATAGCGTCCTCCAGTGGAACAATATTCCCTCAATGCATGAACATCAATTGGCTTTACACTTGAATCGACTTCCCTAAAGCACGGTTGGCCAAATCGTTTCAACACGATGACACCTTGACAAGGTTTGAGTCCACCACAATGTCCCTAACATCTGGAACCAACACTTAATCAAGAAGCACATGTGAGCTTGTCAGGATGAGCACACTAGAAATCAAGGACAGATGGACAAATTTGCCAAGTGCTAGGAAGAGAACTAAGGGTCACCCTTGTGTTGAACTTTAGGAAAGGAAAACAACATGCATTGGTTTAGATTTTTCTACAGATGCAGTTATTGAAAAGTTAACATTAGATATTTACTGACAATTAGAGAGGAAGTTTATAGAAGGAAGTATTAGAGTAAACACACTTGACTCAAAATGTCAAGTTCAATTCTAGGTAAAAAATGACTGACTTACGCAGCAATGTCAATTGCTTACACAAAATCCCACTAGGATATTAATCTGTTGGGTAAACTACTGCAAAGTGAAGATTTATGAACGTACCTGTGGAATGCCTGTTCATACAACACATGAAAAAGTAATAGTACCTCCATAAGGGATGATATCCATTTGTCTTACTTTATTTTTTGATTATCCAAGTTTGAACATTCTGCTGTGCTAATGTACTAAAGCCACAGACCATGTAAAAATTACGTAGTGTGACCAGTTATTCTGAAATGGTGGAAAATGATTCTATGTAATTATGAAAGAATTGTTCACAGGGAAATGTCAATCATTCAATGAAATCATATTTATTTATAAAGCCCTTTTTACAACAGCAGTTGTCACAAAGTGCTTTGACAGACACCCGGCCCGAGACCCCAAAAAGCAAGCAAAACAAGTGATGCACAGTGGCTAGGAAAAACTCCCTAGTAGGTGGGACCTGGGAAGAAACCTAGAGAGAGGCCAGACTCAAGGGGGTGGCCAGTCCTCTTCTGGCTGTACCGGGTGGGGGATCTGGAGTTGCACAGCCCATTGTAATAAGGTCACTTTGTTTTTCAGTGTTCAATTATTGTCCAGCAATGAAGATATGATGGGTGGGCTGTGATCATAGTCTTTATGTAGCATCAATACAGTTTGGTGTTCTTGTGAAGAACGTAAAGCCGCCTGGAGATGAAAGCTGGCGTCACCAGGTGGAAACGTGATCATCAACCGCAGTGACGTGGGATCTAGCACAGCAGCGGGTTGGGCACAGGACAGGGACAGGAAGGAGTCATCAGGCCACATGGTCTTGTCGAATGTTCCTAGGGTTTGCGTCCTCCCAGGATGAACATGACATCAGGAACATTAGAGTGGGCATACCTTTGGTCTAGTACCTTTATACAGCTCTGATCCCAAAATGAATATATAATCTGCCTCTGGGGACAGAAAAACCCTAGTCCCCCGGCACATAAACTGTTGCAGCATAACATCTGGGGTTGAGACAGGAGGGGACAAGAGAAGTGGTCCTGCACAAGGAAAGACCTCGGGCAGGAGCAAGCAGGCCTGCTTCTGACCCACCCACATTGCCAAGACCACATACCCAAAGGGTCACCAGCAGACCGTATAGGATAATTTTCTTTACTATAGAACTGATGATTAATAAAATGTGTGTAGAAATAGGTTTCTTGTTTAGAATACGGTTATGAGGAAATGCTATAAAAGTAGCAAGAGATTGGTATATGTTATGCAGAATAACTGTTCAAGGGATCAGCATTAGTCAGAACTAACCACTAAGTGATATTAAATGCGTGTTTGGTGTCTATTAGAATCTATAGATCATGTGGAAATTATTAAGCAAGACCAGTTATTCTGAGACTGTTGGAAAATGATTTATGTACTTAAGAAGGATTTTTCCCTGGGAAATGTATTGCAAATGCTCTTTTAGGTAAAGAGACGGCTTAATTAAATAA
>JACXGM010016708.1:0-20266 GCA_016801145.1 Umbra pygmaea | reverse complement strand
AGTACCCACAGTCAGTGATGGTCTGGGGTGCCATGTCAGCTGCTGGTGTTGGTCCACTGTGTTTTATCAAGGGCAGGGTCAATGCAGCAAGCTATCAGGAGATTTTGGAGCATTTCATGCTTCCATCTGCTGAAAAGCTTCATGGAGATGAAGATTTCATTTTTCAGCACGACCTGGCACCTGCTCACAGTGCCAAAACACTGGTTAATGGTTTACTGACCATGGTATTACTGTGCTCAACTGGCCTGCCAACTCTCCTGACCTGAACCCCATAAAGAATCTGTGGGATATTGTGAGGAGGAAGTTGAGAGACGCAAGACCCAACACTCTGGATGAGCTTAAGGCCGCTATCGAAGCATCCTGGGCCTCCATCACACCTCAGCAGTGCCACAGGCTGATTGCCTCCATGCCATGCCGCATTGAAGCAGTCATTTCTGCAAAAGGATTCCCGACCAAGTATTGAGTGCATAACTGGACATAATTATTTGAAGGTTAACTTTTTCTTTTCTTTTTTTTGTATTACAAACACTTTTTTTATTGGTCAGATGAAATATGCTGATTCTTTGACATAGGAATTTTGAGTTTTCATGAGCTGTATGCCAAAATCATCAGTATTAAAACAATAAATGACCTGAAATATTTCAGTTGGTGTGCAATGAATCTAAAATTTATGAAAGTTTAAATTTTATCATTACATTATGGAAAATAATGAACTTTATCACAATATGCTTATTTCTTGAGAAGGACCTGTATATGTTTTTACTGAACACAGGAATAATTCAGCGTCAATATATCCAATTTCCAATATTACACATTATTATTTTGTGTATAATGCGTTCGTTGTTAGTTATTGTGAACTGTTGATATTGCTATTCTACTATTGTCTGTATTTTGTATTTTTTTAAGATTAAGTTTTCAACCCCTGGATCCAATATAGTTCCTAAAGTTTACTAGTCATAAAACATTGTTTTTATATATATTTTTATTTTTATTTTTTTTATTTTAAGTTACATAGTGCAGGTTTAAATATCTTTATACAATCTGAATTGAGAGAGGATAACACACAGACAACGACCCCATACAAGTATGTTTGTTCATACAATGTCTTTGACATACTGTACTAGTAAGAATTTACCCAACAGCAATGCAAATTGAATTGTGACTTTTCCTTAAGGAGAGAACACTGTGTCAAGATACATAACCACTGTAACTAACTGAAAGTTAAGAACAATCTTCACCATGTACAGCCTCAGTGTGCAGTCATGGTATCACAGGAGGCCGCCACAGTCAGTGATGGCTCTTGAGAGAAGACAGTTTTTTTGCCCACTGCCCAGAAAATAAAGTGGAAACCGAGCTGCACTTTCTAAACTCATGCCAGAATTATTACAACATTAGAGACACAAATTTCCCTAAGATCACACAGACACACACAGAATTTGACATCAAATCAAACATGGATAAGTTCCTGTACCAGTTAGATAAAACACTGTTGTGTGCAATCACATCATCATGAGTTGAGAGAAAAGGCCTTGTAGACAGTAACAGCGGTAGACTTGGGCTTCCCAGGCTCCAGGCCCATGTTGACTTGAAGGCAGCTTGGATAATCTACCGTCCATGATACACAGATTAGTGGGTCTCATTCCAATTTTCTCTTTGGGATTGTGTCTAATTGACAGTGAACAGGAGCATCACCTTCACAGCACTTTAAGTACATCAAGCCCATTTCATAAGCAATCCACCACGAGCTGTGAACGCACCGCTCCTATTAATTGTCAACTAGAGGAAAGCAGCAAGAAAAATATTGGAATGTGACCCGCTGAGCTGTGCACATTCAGAGTCGGAGCTGTTAAAAAAAGCCGGCCATTCCGGAGCATCTGAGGCATCTCGCGTGAATTTGTTAAACTATCATGGAGCTGAGCTCTGCATACCAGGCATCAGAGCCATTGATGACCAAGATACACCAGGAAATCATGTGACGCCTTGGACACTCCGAATGGCAAGCTTCTTCAATGGCTCCGAGACCAGGTGTGCACATCTCATCTTGTCACATTAATCTCAGCTGGTCACATTAATCTCAGCTTGTCACATTCAGCTCAGCTTGTCACATTCAGCTCAGGTTGTCACATTAATCTCAGTTTGGCACATTAATCTCATTTTGTCACATTAATCTCAGTTTGTCACATTCAGCGCAGCTTGTCACATTAATCTCAGTTTGTCACATTAATCTCATTTTGTCACATTAATCTCAGTTTGTCACATTAATCAGTTTGTCACATTCAGCTCAGGTTGTCACATTAATCTCAGTTTGTCACATTCATCTCAGGTTGTCACATTCATCTCAGTTTGTCACATTCATCTCTGCTTGTCACATTCACCTCAGCTTGTCACATTATTCTCAGGTTGTCACATTAATCTCATTTTGTCACATTAATCTCATTTTGTCACATTAATCTCAGGTTGTCACATTTAGCTTCATCGGACAGAGCTTGTTGTCATTGCATACAATCTTAAACCTGAGCGTTACAGAAAAAAGATATTCCTCCCTCATGTGGTACCCTTCCTGCAGGCTCATCCTGACATGACCCTTCTGCATGACAATTCCACCAGCCTTACTGATCATTTTGTATGTGATTTCCTGCAAGTCAGGAATGTCAGTGTTCTGCCATGGCCAGTGAAAAGCCCAGATCTCAATCCCATTGAGCACATCCGGGGCCTGTTTTATTGAAGGGTGAGTGCTAGGGCCATTCCCTCCAGAAATGTCCGGGAACTTGCAGGTGCCTTGGTGGAAAAATGGGGTAACATCTCACAGCAAGAACTGGCAAATCTGGTGCAGTCCATGAGGAGATGCACTGCAGTACTGAATGCATCTGGTGACACCCCTTTTGTTGAGGGACACATTATTCAATTTCTGTTGGTCACATGTCTGTGGAACCTATTCAGTTTATGTGTTAGTTGTTAAATCTTTTTATGTTGATAAAAATATTTTCATATGTCAATTGTGCTGAAAGATTACAGCATTTGAAATTGAGTGAGTTTGCTGAGTTTATTAAGAGTCAAGTACTGGGTTGGAGTGAAAAATATGCAGAAAATACAACGTTTGGGATATCTGTAGTAGGATTTTGCGATTTGCGACAAGACTTTCCCTTCTTGTCGTCATCAGGGGTTTCAACACTGGAACCTCCTTGGAAGGACCAAACATCTCTTCACCTCCAGATTAGTTTTTAGACCAGAGAACAGGTGGACGCATCAGTTACCTAAGCAGCCTTTTTTTATACATGGAGCACGTGTGCGCCTAGGGTGAAAAATAGTTGCACACAAAGAAAATCTAGACGCATTATACAAATATTGTAATTGTGGGCCTGTAAACCATAATTCAGTTTCGAAATAGCTTGACATAATACTCTGCATTACATTATATTTTCACAAACATTTACTGACTTACACCGTCTCATACACATGCACTCCCCTTGGCAGACACACACCTTTGAAATTGCTCCAAGTACCTTAATATGTGCTTTTTAAATTGACCAACTTAACATTTTATATCTCCATTCTATAAATCTGAAAAGCGATGGTTATGGGACAAGGACTACATAGACTATCCAGCGCTTTGTTACACACAAAAAGCACGGCCGAATTGTAATCAAAAGATTGGCCGGCGCATGTTCATTGACAAACACTCTAGAAACAACTCGTCATGTTTTCATTGCAATTCCTGAGCAAAATAACCGCTACTTAGTTTAGGAAGTCATTGTCCCATGTAAACTGTGAATTCAGATTTTATTTTTAAATAATTTAGAATACATGTTTTACAGCTTGGTCACTGAAATAGAAAGTACCGGTAGTTGTGTTTTTTACTACAGACAATTCTACAAAGTGCACCTTGCAGGCACAAAAACAAATGTAACACCAGGAAATTATGTCGAACTCAAATATAGTCAATGGCATAGGATCAGCAGGTGACCTGTTACTCCAAATGTTAGAGGCAGCTAATGTGCACCCAATAATTAGAAAAATATGCTAAAAAAAAACACCCACCCCATCTTAAACTCACTCCTTAAATATGGTGTAGATTTATACAGATTACACAACACTTTAGCCTAGCTTTATTGTTAATCGTTTGACGTCTGTTGTGCAAGAAGGCTTCTTTTTGATAGTTCTTCCTGTGCTCTCCTATGGCCTTTGGTAACCTATTTGACAGTCTTGTTTGCTAGCTAAGTACGTTGACGGCTAAACTGTTGCCTTCGTATTTTTTGCAGAGGTATTTTTTGCCATTAGCACATACCCTCGCTGCGCCGCACTTATGGAACCTGTAACGAATCACTCCCAAGAGGTAAAAAGAACAATAATGTTTATTCTATACAGGTTAGTAGCCAAAAAGCAGGCAGTCAGACATGCAGAGGTTGGTACACTAATCAGGCAGTAACACATGCGGAGGTCGGTAGACAGATCAGGTTCTCAGACAGGCAGGCTTTTCAAAAACAAGGCAGTAACAGATCAGGCGAAGGTACAGAGGATAATCAAAAACACAATACTGAATAAACAATGCACGGGTCAGGACAGAATAACAATCCAAGAATATATGCTCAGTAGGAAGAAAATAATTACTTACAATACCTCACGAAGAGGCAATGGTGTGTGTAAGCCTTAAATACAGACTGGGTGAGAGCAGGTGTACAGAATTTGGGTGATTGAGTCCGGGTTATGGGAATTGTAGTTCTGAGCAGTCTAGGATAGGTAAGCTGTAGTTCTCAGGGAAGGGGAACTGGGGAATGTTACAGAACCACATGAATCCAGGAGGTAAATTAATGGAGAACCAATACCAAAACCAATTATCGTAGTTACATTCACACAATCACAAATCAAATATTTTCAGACTCTTAACAGCTAAAACAACTGTGTAAAATATAATTAGCCCATAAAATTGAAGTGCTAATGAAAATGAACAATAGACATTATATGTTGATGTGCCGTATATTGCTCCAAACTGCTGTAAAATCTGACTCCCCGGGAAAGCTCTGGTATGTTCTTAGATTTTATTTATTATCATAAAATAGTTTGTGTCATGATGCCAATTAGATACGATATTACAGAGAACAAGTTTGTTACCTGAAATCTAGAAAAATGCTTGTAAATATTAAGCTTAATATTTATATAATGTATGCTTAAGTCATTTTCTATTTTTCCATGGAGTACTGAATTCCCATTAAAATGTTTCCCAGAGTCCACCGCAAATACAATGTATGGGCTACGTGAACAATGGGCACTAACAGAATTTCAAATCTTCCCTCACCACCTCTACTTTTGATATGGGCACAATCAGTAACATTAAAAGCCTCACCCCTTTAAAAAATATGTCATTTTTACAAGTGGCTCAACAGAAAACCAGCCTTTCCATCCTGGCAAGGAAGAAAATAGTAATTCTTCCGCATATTTGCAATATTCCTGAACCTCTTGTAGATTATAAAAATGTTGTCAATTTCGTTCAACAACAACGTTCTGAACAACAACTATTTCCGTATTTTCCAAAAGGACACAGTTGTCTCCCTCTGAACGTTTCACAGCAAAGTCTTGAAAGTAAAACTCCTCAAATTGCTTTTTCACAGCAAGACCATTGAGTAGTGGTCGATTGTTGTGCTCTCTCAAGCCTCCTGCTTGAGACATTTTTTTCTTTTGTGCCTATTTCTCTCTGACAGTGGACAAACAACTTGCTCCAGTTGTCAAGGACACCATACTTTGTCAAGGACACCATACCTTTTGGCTTCTTGGCTTAGGTGCACCAATCCATGCATGTTGTATGTATATTATTTTCCATAAAGCTTGCTGCAGTGATCAACAAAAAATCCAAGACGTTGTGTGCATAGTCTGCTTGGTCAGTACACAGGGACACATTCAATAGAATGCTGATGCCAACTGAAACAAGCATGAAGTGGTTGTACACTTGAGTTGGTACAAGGCCTTTTAAGCTGACTGGTCCAGTGGAACTGCCTTAATTCTGTAGCTTTCGAACACTCAACTTCTTTCATTGATCTTTACTTCCTGTTGAAATCGCATGGAACATGAGGTGTGAAGGTCAGGAGTACTCTGAAGTGCTCTTTTACCACACTGGGAAAAAACCTTGTCAGCTGTGGTCCCTTTAGCCAAAGACGCAAGAATTCTTTTGTCACACCAAGGCATACCAGATACATGTAATCCAGTGGGAAATGTGTGATCAAACCAACAGACAGAGGCATTTCTCCACTGTCCAATCTCAGAGTAGCATCTGTTGAGGGAAGGTCATTCTGTTCTCATATTTGACCCCCTTTCCAACACACTTGTCACATCCATTATATCCACTGTGACCTACCACGTTTTTAACAAGTGCACAAGCGGGAGTGTCACAAATGAACGCTGATACCTTGACAGGAAGTGCTCTCCATTCTAAATGCTAAGCCTCTTAATTTAAAGGATTCAAAAAGTGAAAGCTGTTTGGCCTTTTCCCACAGTAGAGACCAATTACAAATGGGACTTTGTTTCGCTGGACGTTGTCCATGTATTGCTCAATTAATCCAAGAATTGGCCCGAATTGGTAATTTGAGTTTTTGCAAAGTGCAATTCCATCAACATACATTTTCTAATGATACTGACATTAACTTCTGCAATTCAGTAGGCACTAACAACTGTGGTAGTATTCCACTTTCAATCCCAGAGTGATGGTATAATCTACCCGAGAGTTCTGTTGTTGTGACATGAGTCATTGTATTCAGAAGGGTTCTTGGGTCTTTAGAAAAGGTTGGATGATCGTTGGACATAATGGTTAAAAGCTTACCAAGTTCCACATGGGGGATCATGTTGTCAATAGCCCACCCTGCCAATTGTGTCCTGAGGCCACCCTCTTCCTCTTCAAGACCATCCTCTGTGCATGAGGAAGACATTTCACCAGGCTCACATACCGCGTCATGGGTTATTTCCTGTGCAACAGGAGTTGCAGTTTGTCCATGGACTGTAGTGCCGATTCCATGATGACGCTCATACAGAGGAGGATTTACTTCTCTGTCAACTTCTGGAATAACAGCAAGTGAAGCATTGTATACAGCTGCAATTTCCTGCTTGTCCCTCTCAACTCCCTTCAATATTCTCCTCCTTTTGGCCCAGTAACTAGACACTGATGGCTAACCACAGTGTTTCCTATAGGATGTCTTTTAGCAGTGGAGGCAGGTCTGTCCGAACAACAACAACCCCTCCCCCTGTCACCAAATGTTTTACGTATTGAACGGAACCGACACTTCGCTACAACAGAAACAAATATATTTATTCACCTCTATTCACACACAATGAGGCACATTTTCTGTTGTGATTGCACTGTCTTTTTATAATATATAATAACAATAAACCCATTATTAATTACATTATGTTAATGCAGTGTAACTACTTTAGCATGTACATAAATAATGCACCTAAAATACAAATGTGAGCAAGGGCGTTCAGCAATCGCTATTATATCGAATCAACAGCCACATGCAATTTAGCTAGCTGGTGAAGAATACAAACAACAAAAATCACCAGTTAATTTAAATTTGCATGAACTATAGACTAATAAAATAACAGGCTTAAATGAACTGACAACATAAGTTATACGACTTACAGTTATGAAGAACGCACACACCGATCTCAAGTTATCCTCCAGAAAGCAATTCTTTCCTTCATCTCAGTTGTCGCCGAGTGGTGCATGTGCCCGCTCGCGGTGTGAACCGCGTGTCTCTGCTATTCTCCGACATGCACTTATATAACTTAAATATATATGGGCATACAGTTTTTGTATATTTTGACATATATTTACATATACATGATGATGATTCCACCATATATGCAGATATAGGACATATAAGTTATATACACATATGGCCATATATTAGATTTCTGTATGGGAACTTACTGTAAGCTTACAATAACGGTGATAGCCTTTGTCCAAACAAGTGAGCAGGAGCTTCTACCTGTGCAAAAAATGTAAAATGTAATAATCAGTCTGCTTTGTTCGATGTAGGCTGTTAATTGTGTTAACTTAATATTCCCTCCAAACTATTCAATCAGTTATTTAATGCCAGTTATTTAATGCCCTGAACACATCACAACATCTTTCAGTTACCATATACTGTACATCCTTTTCATCTTATGTTGTTCCCCTCTTGGATGAAGGGTGTCTCAGTTTATCCTGTGCTACATAGCTGCAAGGAATGGAACAGCTATCATGAAGTCTAACCAATTTAGCTTGTTTACAGGGAGAAAAACAAACTATAACATCTATATTTTTTCATTAATTGAGTAATTGTCTAAAAAAATGTATAACACAAAGTTTGGGAAGATTTGTGGTTTTGCAGCTCAACCAAGACTCCCTCCTAGAACTGATAGCGACACTTCAGCCTGGAATGGACAAATACATAACCAGACAACCACACTGACAGTAGAAACTAATATTTATGTCAGCCGATCTAACCTGTTATATAGTGCCTTATAATGTTGTGAGAAAAGAGAACAGTGTATTTATAATGCATTAGTGTGTCTGTCACACATTTACACCACAGATCCTCACTTACTGTACACACTACTTGCTAGTCCATTACCATTAATTCACTGATTTACAGTGACAGAAAAAGATTTGTGTTAGAATAGACTGTGAACACACTGAAGACACCGAAAACGGTTAGTCTCCAGGACAGAGCAAAACTGCATTAAGAAGAAAAGTAACTGAAAATTGCCAATTTCACAAATAGTCGTAATTTTAGACATCTGTTACAGTACAATATGTACTGCAGCGTACAACCATTGGAATCAAATGTTCTTGGAATATATCTTAAGCACACTTGCTCTCTCAGATTTCTAGTTAAAACTAATTATACACTCATCGGCCACTTCATTAGGTACACCTGTTCAACTGCTCGTTAAAGCAAATATCTATGCAACCAATCACATGGAAGCAAGGCAATGCATTTAGGTATGTAGACATGGTCAAGACGATCTTCTTATCTGCAGTGTTCTTGCCTATAGCTAGCGCCGGCTATGACTGTCTTCATTCTGAAAACGTGACTTGTTGCATAAGTGACTTCACTTCCCGAGAAGGAAAACAACAAAAATATTAATGCACAGTTACTTGGATAAATCATTTTAATCTGATTCCTGGTTGGGAAATAGTAATGCGTTAGATTACTTGTTATTGAAAAAAGTGACGCGTTACCGGCATCACTGCCACCAAGGTATGCAGAAAAGAATGCACTGAATGCACAACATCTTGAACTTTGAAGCAGATCAGCTTCACACGACCACACCGGATGCCACTCCTGTCAGCTATGAACAGGAAACTGAGGCTACAATTTGCATGGGCCCACAACAATTGGACAATAGAAGATTGGAAAACTGTTGCCCGGTCTGATGAGTCTCAATTAATTTTTTTGTGATTTTTACACATTTTTCTCCCCACCCAAATCCCTCTGATCCTGCATCCTCTGCAGCTTCGCAACTCTCTCCACAGACCTGTTAATACAACTCAGGCTAGTGGACCTAAAAGGCTGACACAGAGGCAGAGTAGATTCCGGTAAAACAATATATTTATTATGGGAAAAAATCGCAATCAGTATCTTAGTCGGTGTACAGGCAAGTTTGGCAACACAATAATCCAGCAGAGGTACAATGGGATAGGCAGGCTCGTAGTCAGGTAAAAGCAGGCAGAAGTCGATACCGTGGAAAACAGAACATAAACACGGGTAACGGGAAACACACTATAGATAATACAATGCTGGAAACGGCTGTACATGACAAGATGATCTGCCATCTCCCAGAACAGAAAACAGGGTTTAAATACAAGGACTTTTGGGGAACCAGAAACAACTGATGTGGGGAGGAGACATGACAACAGGTGAAACATATCAGGGTGTGACCTGTGGGATGGCAACGGGTACACACATGGTTCATCCAACCACATGTCACCCTAGCCGCCAAGTCTTTTGCACAGCGAGTCTAACACAGAAGCCTTTATCCGGATCATGCACAAAATCTCTGAGGAATGTTTCAGGCACCTTGTTGATTCTATGCCAACCAGGTACTAAAAAGGTGTACCTAATCAAGTGTCCGGTGAGTGTACAGTAATTGGTTTGAAATAATTTTATTTTAAATCATAGAAAGTGTGAGGGACAGCGAGCGAGGGAGAAAGAGAGAGAGTTGGAGAGAAAGACAGAGAGGAGGGGTCCAGATAGTGACAGAGATTGTGACACTGTACATCAGATGAGTTACAACACACTCCGAAAACAACTATCTGGAGTTCGCGGGTTGGATCTGATGAAATGCACAGAATGAATAGGGCAGTAGTCCCAAACCACTGACTCGACCCTTCAATCTATTCTACTTCTAGAGTGCATCCGGAAAGTATTCACAGCGCTTCACTTTTTTGACATTTCATTATGTTACTACCTTATTCCCGAAATGGATTAAATTAATTATTTTCCTCTAAATTCTACAAACAATACCCCGTAATGACAACGTGAAAGATGCGAGTTTGAAATCTTATGAACTTTATAAAAAATATAAAACGAAAAAGTACATGTACATACAGTCGTATGCAAAAGTTTAATCACCCCTGACAATTGGGTGTTTGGATCAGCGATTTCATTTTGATCTATCAAATAACTGAAGGATACAGTGTAATTTTGGTAGTGAAATGAGGTTCATTAGATTAACAGAAAATGTGCAATATGCATCAGAACTAACTTAGACAGGTGCATACATTTGGGCACCCTTGTCATTTTGTTGATTTGAATACCTGTAACTACCAGGCACTGATTAATTGGAACACACAATTGGTTTGGTGAGCTCATTATGCCTTGGACTTCATAAACAGGTGCATCCTATCATGAGAAAAGGTATTTAAGGTGGCCAATTACAAGTTGTCGTTCTCTTTGACTTTCCTCTAAAGAGTGGCAACATATGGCGGCCTCAAAACAACTCTTAAATGACCTGAAAACTAAGATTGTTTAACATTATGGTTTAGGGGAAGGCTACAAAAGGCTATCTCAGAGATTTAAGCTGTCAGTGTCCACTGTGAGGAACATAGTGAGAAAATGTAAGACCACAGGCACAGTTCTTGTTAAGGCTATAAGTGGCAGGCCAAGTAAAATATCGGAGAGGCAAAGGCGAAGGATGGGTGAGAACGGTCAAAAACAGGCCGCAGACCACCTCCAAAGGCCAACAACATCATTTTGCTACAGATGGTGTCACTGTGCATCATTCAACAATTCAGCGCACTTTGCACAATGAGAAGCTGTACGGGAGAGTGATGCTCAAGAAGCCTTTTCTGCACACACGCCACAAACAGAGTTGCTTGAGGTATATGGAGTTATTTGGTCATAACATCTTTGAGCCATGTTGTCGGACACCAACCACTGACTGTAAATGCAAATGCATTTATGCATTTGACTATGACAGCTGACCTGTGTGGGTGCCAAAGCAACTATCAACACCCCTGTGTAAGAAGAAACAGCTGTGAAGCTAACTGTCCATGGCACGCTCCCCCTGGGGTTCTTAGGGAGTCTGAGTGCCACCCTGTGGCCCATTTCGCTCATGATCACCATGCCCATTTTAGGACTTCCGTTTTCCATTATGTCTTCATCATATTCACCTGCATTCCATTTAGTAACCCGTGTCTCTATAAGTGCCAATCCACTTGCAAGTTTCTGTCATTGTGGTAGAAACTGTTAAGCTTGCCTGTCAGATTAGCAAAAAATGCTTTAGGGCTGGCAGCTATTATGCCTCCACAACCCCTCGGGATTTAGACGAAGTGGGATATTCGGGGATCTCAATATAATTAAATTACCCCTGTTCAAAAGTTTGCATACTCTCAGTTCTCAATACGGTGTATTGCTTTGTTTAGCATAAATTACATGCAGTCATTTGTGATAGTTGTCTACGAGGCCCTGTATTCTTGCAGGTGCTATAGCTGCCCATTCGTCTTGGCAAAATGCCTCCAGGTCATGCAAAGTCTTTGGTTGTGTCACAAGTATAGGTGTAGTGAAGAGAGAGGGAGACCAGGCAGGCAGTAGATGGTTTGTAGTTTAATGAAGGAAATCCAGGATATGTACAGAGGTGGAGTAATGGCAGGTAAAATGAATATCGAGTTGCACAAAGGTAGATATTAGCTGAATTCACAGGTAGTCACGGAGCATATGCCTAAACTCTACTGAAATATGACTATCAACTATGCTCTTAACACGGCATAGACGCTATACACTCACCTAAAGGATTATTAGGAACACCATACTAATACTGTGTTTGACCCCCTTTCGCCTTCAGAACTGCCTTAATTCTGCATGGCATTGATTTAACAGGGTGCTGAAAGCATTCTTTAGAAATGTTGGCCCATATTGATAGGATAGCATCTTGCAGTTGATGGAGATTTGTGGGATGCACATCCAGGGCACGAAGCTCCCGTTCCACCACATCCCAAAGATGCTCTATTGGCATTTTAGTACATTGAACTCATTGTCATTTTCAAGAAACCAATTTGAAATGATTCGAGCTGTGTGACATGGTACATTATCCTGCTGGAAGTAGCCATCAGGGGATGGGTACATGGTGGCCATAAAGGGATGGACATGGTCAGAAACAATGCTCAGGTAGGCCGTGGCATTTAAACGATGCCCAATTGGCACTAAGGGGCCTGAAGTGTGCCAAGAAAACATCCCGCACACCATTACACCACCACCACCAGCCGGCACAATGGTAACAAGGCATGATGGATCCATGTTCTACTTCTGTTTAAGCCAAATTCTGACTCTACCATCTGAATGTCTCAACAGAAATCGAGACTCATCAGACCAGGCAACATTTTTCCAGTCTTTAACTGTCCAATTTTGGTGAGCTCTTGCAAATTGTAGCCTTTTTTTCCTATTTGTAGTGGAGATGAGTGATACCCGGTGGGGTCTTCTGCTGTTGTAGCCCATCCGCCTCAATGTTGTGCATGTTGTGGCTTCACAAATACTTTGCTGCATACCTCGGTTGTAACGAGTGGTTATTTCAGTCAAAGTTGCTCTTCTATCAGCTTGAAGCAGTCGGCCCATTCTCCTCTGACCTCTAGCATCAACAAGGCATTTTCGCCCACAGGACTGCCGCATACTGGATGTTTTTCCCTTTTCACACCATTCTTTGTGAACCCTAAAAATGGTTGTGTGAAAATTCCAGTAACTGAGCAGATTGTGAAATACTCAGACCGGCCCATCTGGCACCAACAACCATGGCACGCTCAAAATTGCTTAAATCACCTTTCTTTCCCATTCTGACATTCAGTTTGGAGTTCAGGAGATTGTCTTGACCAGGACCACACCCCCAAATGCATTGAGGCAACTGCCATGTGATTGGTTGAGTAGATAATTGCATTAATGAGAAATTGAACGGGTGTTCCTAATAATCCTTTAGGTGAGTGTATATTAAGATTATACGCATAAACTCAAACTAAACATATAACAGCACTTTCCTCCTGGACGACATAACAACATCTAGACAAAGAATCAAACGTGTGACACTGCATCAATGAACAGTGAACACAAAATGGACCCAATGGCTTAAAGCTACTGAGTAATTGTTAACACCAGCTGGTAGCAATAGGCAATTAGACTTAACAAGCCCTGGTACTTCCTACCACATCCAGAGGGTGGTGCTAACAAACCATATACACACACATATAGGCATAATACATAATCATTCAGATAAATCTAAACAGTACATACACTTTCATTCAACATAAACCAATAGTGCAATGCACTGGCAAATATATATTTAAGCAAACACAATACACACAACCAACATATTCATACAATGAGTCCATATCTTAGTCCACTGCCACACCATCCCATACTGGGACAGTGTGACAGGTCGTCTTGCATGAACGGCACATTTCAGACCTCCCCAGAGTTGCTCCAGAACCACTCCAGAACCTTCACCTTTTTCTGCTGTAACCGTTGGATGGTAAACTTGGCCTTGCGCTTAGGGTAATTGTTGTGCTGGAATGTCCAAGAGCGTCCCATGTGTAGCTTTTGTGCAGAAAAATGCAAATTGTCTGTCAGTAATGTCCAATAACATGCTGCATTCCTCTTCCCATCAATTTTCACAATGTTTCCCATGCCTTTAGAGCTCACACACCCCCAAAACATCAGTGAACCACCACTATGCTTCACAGTGGGCATGGGATTTTTTTTTTTTGTTGACCCCTCTCCAAACATATACCGCATTCCAAATTATTATGCAAATAATATTTTACACTGATTTTCCTAAATAGTCCATGCAAATGACAGTCATTATAATTTTCAAGTCACCAACGGTTAGGGTATAAGTCGAATTTCATTGAGCAAACCACCCAATGAAAACAGTATTAAAATAAAAAAAAACATTCAAAATGCACTTTTCCTAATTGTTTTGCACAACAGAGTTTCAAAACATTGTATAGGTTGTAAAGAACTGAAAATTCTAATTTGTTGCAGCACTAAGAGGTCATATTTACAGAAATCAAAAGCAATTTCAATCAAACACATCTTAACAGGGCAAGTTACATGTTAACATAAGACCCCTTCTTTGATTTCACCTTCACAATTCATTAATTTCTTTGCAGGATTTCAGAATAGCCTCCCAGAGCTGCTGTTTTGATGTAAACTGCCTCCCACCCTAATAGATCTTTTGCTTGAGGATGCTCCAAAGGTTCCCAATAGGGTTGAGGTCAGGGGAGGATGGGGGCCACACCATGAGTTTCTCTCCTTTTATGCCCATAGCAGACAATGACACAAATGTATTCTTTGCAGCATGAGATGATTTTACTACGGAAGGCATGGTTCTTTTTGTACCATGGAGGAAAGTGGTCAGTCAGAAACTCTATATACTTTGCTGAGGTCATTTTCACACTCTCTTCATGATTCTGTCCCAAAACATGACTCCGCCACCTGCTTGCTGATGTCGCAGCCTTATTGGGACATGATGGCCATCCACCAACCATCCACTACTCCATCCATCTGGACCATCCAGGGTTGCACGGCACTCATCAGTAAACAAGACTGTTTGAAAATTAGTCTTCATGTATTTTTGGGCCCACTGCAACCGTTTCTGCTTGTGAGCATTGTTTAGGGTTGGCCAAATAATAGGTTTCTGCACAACTGCAAGCCTCTGGAGGATCCTACACCTTGAGGTTCGCGGGACTCCAGAGGCACCAGCAGCTTCAATTACCCGTTTGTTGCTTTGTAATGGCATTTTAGCAGCCCACGCTGACATAGGGAGAACATGCAAACTCCACACAGAAAGGCCCAGGACGACCGGGAGTGTCTATTACAAGGCCAAACATTCAAGGGTATGTAAACTTTTGATCATGGCCATTTGGGTGATTTCTGTTATCAGTATGGTTTTGACAAAGGAGCCAAACAACATTCTGTGATAATTAATGGCTTCATATGATCACTATTCTTACATAACAGTCAGATTTTGTTGCATGGACTGTCATATTGTCAAAATCAATGCCAAAATTTCACAATTTCTGCCAGGGTATGCAAACATATGAGCACAACTGTACCTGTATTTCAATGATATTTAAAAAATGTAATATGTTCTGAATGATATTGATGATGGTTTTAACATGAACACTGCGAGGAGTTGATAGTTTACCCACCTTTTTATTTACCACTACACCACTGCATACAGGGTTAGTAAATGTATAGACTAAACGTAATGTTTTTCCTTTCCAATTGAATAACAATGTACACTGTATATTCATTCACACAACACCATACCCGCACCGCCGTGGCACTGCGCACTGGCACACCACTTTCGTCCCTTATTTGGTAGTGAGAAAGGTGGCAAACCTTGTAATAAGAGCATTCTAATATTTGAACAGTGAGTCAGCATTACCTCTATTTTGAGCATTTCTCCCTCTTCCTCCTTTCTTTTTATCCTCTGTGAACCTGGCTAGTCGTGGTGTTGCATTGCAATGTTACCTGCCGAATAGCTTACCGTTAACTCAGCCCTAACTAGGTCATGTACTGAGAAGTGTGTGGCTCGTGAGGAAGGAAGAGAGTCTGATTTCCTTATTAATTTTTTATTTTTTATTTTGTGTATTTTGATTAGCTTTTTTAAAATGTAGGCAAATTTGCGCCCCTAAATCCGTGGTGCCCTTGGCAACCGCCTTGTTCACCTATACCATGAGCCGGGCTGCTGTATTATAACCACAGTCTGCACTGTAACCCCGATCTGCACTGTAACCTCCGTCTGTACTGTAACCCCATTCTTTATTGTAACCACAGTCTGCACTGTAACCCCCAGGCTATCCTGTAACTTCACTCTGTACTGTAATCCAGTTTGTATTGTAACCCCAGTCTGTATTGCAAGCCCAGTCTGCACTGTAACCCCAATCTGCACTGTATGCCCAGTCTCCACTGTAACCCCAGTCTGCACTATATGCCCAGTCTGCACTGTATGCCCAGTCTGCACTGTAACCCCAGTTTGTACTGTAATCCCAGTCTGCACTGTATCCCCAATCTGTACTGTAACCCCAGTCTGTACTGTAACCCCAGTCTGCACTGTATCCCCAATCTGTACTGTAACCCCAGTCTGTACTGTAATCCCAATATGTATTGTAACCCAAATCTGTATTGTAATCCCAGTCTGTACTGTAACCCCAGTCTGTACTGTAACCCCAGTCTGTACTGTAACCCCAGTCTGCACTGTATCCCCAATCTGTACTGTAACCCCAGTCTGTACTGTAATCCCAATATGTATTGTAACCCAAATCTGTACTGTAACCCCAGTCTGTACTGTAATCCCAGTCTGTATTGTAACCCAAATCTGTATTGTAACCCCAGTCTGCACTGTCTGCACTGTAACCCCAGACTAAACTGTCTGTATTGTAACCCAAATCTGTATTGTGACCCCAGTCTGTACTGTAACCCCAATCTGTTTTGGTAACCCAAATATGTTTTGTAATCCCAGTCTGTATTGTAACCCCAGTCTGCACTGTAACCTCAGTCTGTACTGTAAACCCATTCTTTATTGTAACCACAGTCTGTACTGTAACCCAGTCTGTGTTGTAACCCCAGTCTGTATTGCAAGCCCAGTCTGCACTGTAACCCCAGTCTCCACTGTAACCCCAGTCTGCACTGTAACCCCAGTCTGCACTATAACCCCAGTCTGCACTGTATGCCCAGTCTGCACTGTATGCCCAGTCTGCACTGTATGCCCAGTCTGCACTGTAACACCAGTCTGTACTGTAACCCCAGTCTGTACTGTAATCCCAATCTGTATTGTAACCCAAATCTGTATTGTAACCCCAGTCTGCACTGTCTGCACTGTAACCCCAGACTGAACTGTAACCCCAGTCTGTTTTGGTAACCCAAATATGTTTTGTAATCCCAGTCTGTATTGTAAACCCAGTCTGCACTGTAACACCAGTCTGCACTGTATACCCAGTCTGCACTGTAAAACCATTCTGCACTATAAAACCAGTCTGCACTGTAATATCAAGTTGGAATACAAAGCCCCAAAATGTTTTGGATTGCTCTCTTTCATCTATACATCTTTCATCCTGTCTTTTCCTCTCATTAACGTTCTTTCCCTTTAGTTCCGTCTCTTTCTTGTTCTCACTTACCCCCTTTTCTAACTCTTGCTCGCTCCCTCTCTCTCTCCCTTGCTCGCTCTCTCCATTTCTCTCTCGCCTCGAGGCACTTTGACACTTTTCCTCCCCCTCGCTCTCTTCCTCATGCTATCTCACTCTGCTTTACACTTTTCCATCATTGCACACGCACACGCTCACGTACGCTCTTTCACAGTCTCTCTTTCCCCCAGTTTTTCTGCCTCACATGCAAAACCACTCTCTGACTCTCTCATATCTCTCTCCTCTGCTAACACACACACCCACACCCACTTTCTCTCTGGATCTCTCTCTCAGTCTTTCTGTCCTCCCTGACAAGAAAACATGTTGCTTAGAAGCTGGAGCATGGAGCTACACGTGGAGTCTGCCTTTTAGCTCAGCGTCTGACCGGGATTAAGCAGCGACGTGAGGATCAGAGTAAAGACTCTCCGTTTCGGACCTGAACAGATCGGCTGGGGACGCAACAGAACGACCGAAGGAGCGCGCAGAGAGATTCAGGGCTGTCACTGCGACTCTGACCGGACTGACAGAGCAGCATCAACTAGAGGAAGAGGAAGAAAACAGAATCAACTAGAGGAGGAGGAACAGGAGAGGAGGATGGGAGTCAGATTTTGTTTTTTTATCTGAAACAACTCCGACCAACGACCAAGACGAGAGGCAAAACGGAGAGAAGGAAGAGCCCCGTTGGAGGACGTGTACACTCTACATTTCAACATCCGTCTGGGACACCTGGTCTAGCAGCTTGGGGCTGGGACTGGCACATCCCCCCAAAACTGGTTACCATGTGGCAGGAGGCCTTACGAACGCGGGGGCGCTACCTCCTGGAGCGTGGAGGAGAGGGAGCGGACGGCGGAGAGGGCGGGGACGCCCTGGGGGACGTGTTTGTGGGCTTCGGGGAGACCCCAACACAGGGTCAGGTGTGTGTGGGGGGGGTGGGGGGGCAGAAGAGTCCAGACTGGCTGTACGAGTCCTACTATCGCATGAGCCAACAGCACCCACTCATCGTGTTCCTCCTGCTCATAGTGATGGGGGCCTGCGTCTCACTGCTAGCCGTCTTCTTCGCTTCTGGACTGGTGAGTGTGTGTGTGTGTGTGTGTGTGTGTGTGTGTGTGTGTGTGTGTGTGTGTGTGTGCGTGCGCATGTGGGTCATGGTGGTATTAGGCGCAGAGCTCTATTGACTGATTGGAGCGGTACAGAGTGTGACAACAGAGCTTCTTTCAAGTGCGAGTTTGTTTGCGCTTCGGTCAAGTAAGTGTTGTGATTTGCCGACGCACACCGGTGCGCACATGCACAAGCGCGCGCGCTCGAACAACGCTGTTTATAACGAGTGTTGTTGTCTCCCTGTCTTACGCATGTTTGTGTCGGCATGCAAAGAAAGAGATGAGAAGGGAGCCGGAGGGAGACGGAACCACGGTGATCCATCATTCATGTCTTCTCTCTAGAGTGTCAGAACACCTCTTGCATCCCACAGTGAACACACACCCAAACACACACCCACACTCTCTCTCACAAACACACATCTTGTATCCCCAGGATAAAAGTTATACTTATGCATTATCAGCAACCGTGCAAGACTGGCTCAAATCTGTTGTCAGTATGGCAGCAGAATATCAGTTCTTAGCTGTTGATTGTCCTAGATAGATTGTGGGGAATAATATATAGCTAGGTTCATCCCACAGGTCTCTGGTACTGGTCAAAAGTCTTCCTTGGGTAATCTTTACATATTTATCAATTTCCTGAACAGCAGAGCATGTATAGCTGATCGAGATGGAGTATTTGCCAAATGTACTCCAGCCATTTATTCTTTATTGGCTCTGAGAGGGCAAAATGTAATATTGGTTTAATAATTTATAAAATCCATGCAGGTTGTTTAATCTTATGCAATGTAATTTATAATGACTGCATATATCTTTATAAATACTTCCAGTGGGACCCTAAACCCTTATCGTTGCTATTACCATGTTAATAAAATGAGCCCCATAGAACCGATTTTCAACTAAAGGCTTCCATGTCAAATGAGTAGTGTGTTAAGAATGAGACGACTTGGCGACACGTGCTTGGAGGAAGCATGCAATTGACTTTCGAATCCCGCACCTGAGAGGGGTTGCTGGTGAGACAAGGCTTAAAGAGGAATTGGACATGACACATTAGGGGAAAAAAGAAGCTAGCTGCTAGTTGTGGTAGATCTTTAAACCTTTTTTCTTATTTTCTGTCTCAGTCTGCTACATTTCAGGAACTCTCCTTCTACATTGTCAAAGATAATTGTCAAAGTTGTCTTTAGAAAATCCTATGACCTTTGACCAAAACAATTCCTGGAATATCATGACCCTTAATGATTACGATGTTGGCTCACAATCTTATCTTCCTGTATTGTCCTGTATTGTCCTGTATTGTTCTGTATTGTTCTGTATTGTATTTTCTAGGAACGTCGCCAATCAAACAAAGCACAGGAACAAACGCTCTCTTCTCTGTCTTCCTCTCTGTTCATTTACTCGCTCTCAATCATTGTCTCTCACTATCTCTTACTTTGCTCTTACTCTCTCTGTCCTCCTTTCTGATTTATTCCTGCTATCTCTCTCTATTCTCTCTGTCTCTGTCTCTGTCTCTCTCTCTGTCTCTCTCTCT